>JASDQU010379666.1:6850-18089 GCA_032191745.1 Picea mariana | reverse complement strand
AACAATTTAAACATAATTTAATTTATCTATCAGCAAAATGTATATTCGAAATGATGAACAAAATTAGAAGAGGTACTCAAATAGAATCTCACACATGCACAAGAATTTACCCTGGGGAAACCTTATACAGGGAGAAAACCCTAGCAAACAATATTCCTTTATTGCAAATAATATGTAAGATCAATTACAATAATCCACCATGAGAAGTACCCAACTGTCAGACCAGCAAACAACAAGCCTTTACTGACTTTTTTGGTTTATAGAAACAACACTATTTGTTGTCCTCTATTGTTGATATAGACAACACTGTTCATTGTCCTTTATTGCTGATATACACAGCAATATTTGTTGTCCTTTACTATAGAGATACACAATATTCGTTGTCCTTACACAACAATGCATGTTGTCCTTTACTACTGATATACACAACAATATTCGTTGTCCTTACACAACAATACATGTTGTCCTTTACTGTTGATATACACAACAATATTCGTTGTCCTTTACTACAGAGATAGCCAACACTATTTGACTCCTTCATTGCCCTGTCTCCTACACTTTGCGTTGCATAACAATGTGTGTGGAAGAGGAGGTTGATCTCTGTATATAAAGGATTGGAGAGGAGAGGAGAGGGGTCTTTAATTAGAAGGATCCTCACATGTCTTTTGTAACTAGACTCAACTCAAATTAGTAACTTGACTTGAGACTCGACTTCGCTATTTCATGCCAACTCAACATGCAACTTTGACATGCATGCATGCATGCATGCAACTTGACATGCAACATGCATTCATGCAACTTCGACATGCATGCATGCATCTTGACATGCATGCAACTAGGCATGCAACATGCAACTCGACTTGTCAACTTGACTTTGACCACATACAACTGACAAATTGAGTTTGACAACTCAAATTAAACATCCAAACCGAATTTTACAACTGAGTTAGACAACTTGAACTTCTTTTCATGGTGGATAATGTTACACGTGCCAACGCACTAGATCAATACATTTACATTATTTTCATAAGGAAGATTGTTTGTTTCTAGCTCATAGGAATTGTACATTCAACCTAACTTTTGCTAGATGCCTTGACTTTTTCTCATGGCTCACAAGGCTTGACTAGGCTCATAAAGGTTGTATGTTGCCCTTTACTTTTGCACTAGTCTATGTATATGCTCATAGAGGTTGTACGTTCCCCCTGACTTTTGCACTAGACTGTCTATGCTCACATAGGTTGTGCGTTCCCCCTGAATTTTGCATTAGAATTACATCTTGAATTTTGTCTTAGACTTACAAAGCTTCTTCCTTTGCCTTGGCTAGACTCACAAGATCATATAACATCTCATTTGTTTTGACTTTTGGTTTGACTCATAGAGGTTGTACATTCCCTCTGGCTTTTGTCAATACCTCACAAGACTGGTTGATTCTCCAAATCTCCCTAGCTAGCCTCAGGGTGTCCCACATGGCCTCTCATTGCAGAATGACTATCGATGCTGCCAAATTTAACGCTCCCTCTCAGTGAGGGAGTCATTCTCAGCCACACCAAGCTTCCCTCTCAGCTGCACAAGTTGTCTCAATGGCAATGGCTTGGTCAGGATATCAACTACATGCTCGCTCATGGTTATGTATTGTAGCTTCACAGTGATTCTATGGACCATGTCTCTGATGTAATGGTATTTCATGTCAATGTGCTTTTACTTGTCATGAAATACTGGGTTCTTTGTCAACTTTATGTAGCTTTGACTATCACAATGAACCTCTGTCAGCTCTAGCTTATTACAAAACAATCCAGAAACCAATTTTCAGAGCCATATTGCTTCTTTACTAACATCACTTGTTGTAATGTACTCAACCTATGTTGTACTCTGTGAAATGGATCCCTATTTCTTGCTTGACCATGAGATCATAACAGATCCTAAATTGAAGCAGTATCCGGAAGTACTCTTCTGGTCCACTGGGCTTCCTGCCTAGTCTGCATCTGCATACCCATGCAAAAACAAACCACCACTGGATGTATATCTCAGACCATAGGCAATGGTCCCTCTGAGATATCTCAAGATGTGCTTTGTTGCCACTGATCTGGATTTATGCAGGGACACAATGAAATGCAAAAATACACATAAACGCAGAGATGCAGTGGAAGTAAAACTTCATTTCATTAACAACAAATGACTGAAATGTGCTTACAGACAGAATGGAAATAAAATAGCTCGGGCGCTAGTAGCTTATCTATGAGAAGAGATGTGGCGGCCATTGGCCTCTGAACTCTATGTTACAATGAGGCTCGAAGGCCTATATATTATTGAAAAACAATGGAAAACCTTAAACATCCAAAAACTTAACCCTAGGAGATGAAACGCTAGAATATGGGCCCTGTTGGGGTAAATTGGTACATCAATTTCTCGGGCTCGTAACTTTGGCATACGATCTCCGTTTGACGCACATGATATATCGTTAGAAAGATCTATCCAGGGAATACACTGCTCATAGAAAATATCAAATTTGGAACGGACTCATATTTACGAGAGCACTCATGCCCAAAAAACGTCATTTAGGGCCTCAAAACGGCTCCGGAAGTTCAGGACCCGAAAAACTGCTAAAAATAGTAAATTGTGTTATAATTAAGGAAACTGAAAAACTGAAAGAAAAATGGTGTGGGTCCAAGTGGAATAGGCGGGTGGCCACCAACATCCACCTAGATCATTCCTCTCCCCTTACGAAGCAATGATCCCCATTGCGTTGAGTTTCTCCATGAGATGAAGAAACTTCTACTGAACTTGGTCCTTGGTGAGCCACTTGCCCTGGTGAAGGAGTTGGCATGCTTTGACAACTCGATATAGCTGGATACTTTGTTGGCAAGTGTTCTTGATCTGTGTGTCCATAATCCGATCAGTTGTGACTTGTTCCATGCAATCTGGGTTTAACTTTGTTGGGTCACTGGGCAGACCAAGGAATGGTGGAATACTGAGCTCAAAGGCATTGTCCCCTACAATCTTGGTGATGGTGTATGGCCCATATCAGAGTGGGTGAATCTTGTGGTAGGGTCCAGCGAGGTGCTCCTTCTGCAAATGTAGCCACACTTTGTCACCCACCTGGAATTTGTGTGGCACCCGATGTTGATCATGTCGCTACTTGTACTTAGCATTAGCTCTGTCCAAGATGTCATGAACCTGCTGGCAGATGTGTTGAATGCGCTCAATGAAGTTGTTTTCCTTGTCAGCCTCAGACTAGACATGGGCTGAATCTGCTTGAGTAGCCGCAAATGGCATGGCTACGTCAGTGGGACATAGTGGTTGGAATTCCAAGCCCACCTGAAAGGGGTTGTGGTTGGTTGAGCTATGGAGAGCCCGGTTGTAGCTATGTTGTACATAGGAGAGGCTCTCATCCCATGTGTGTGGATGATTTGAGTTGTACATGCGTAGAATGTGTACAATCATCTGATTGATGACCTCTGTTTGGCCATCAGTGTGCGGATGGAAAGTTGTGGACTTGGTGAGCTTGGTGTCTAGCATCGACCAAAGGCTGGACCAAAATGTACTGAGGAACCTGTTGTCCTGATCTAAGATGATAGACTGTCAGATCCCAAAGTGTACCCACACTCGTTCAGAGAAGAGTTTAGCAGTGGATTCTGCTGTGATATTCTTCTTGCAAGCCATCATAATGGACATTTTCGAGAATCTGTCGACGACCACAAAAACACAGTGATTGTCATACTTAGTAGAAGGCAGGCCCGACATGTAATCCATGGAGATGGATTCCCAAGATCAACTAGGGGTAGGTAGCGGAGTATAGAGGCCTTGCTTCTTGATGGTCGGTTTGGCAATGGCGCAAGCAATGCAAGACTTGATGTACTTCCTGACATCTCGTCGAAGGCTCGGCCAACAGAAATACTTTTGTAGTACTACCACGGTTTTCTCGACCCCGAAATGCCCAGTGACCCAACTGTAGTGCGCCTCCCAAATCATCTTGGCACGCTCACTTGAAGGAACAAAAAGGTGTCCCAGATGACATAGCAGGGCGTCCTGCAGGTGAAAATTAGGAACTTGCTTACCCTCCAAGAGCGTATTGTATGTGTGGCCGAATTTTGGATCACTTTTGTAGAGAAGCGGCCAATCAGAAGTTTCATGCCCACAAGAGTTGAGCACCGTGGTTAGCGCCATGATAAGGGGTAGGTTGAGGCATTCTACAACATTATTGGTGCTTCCTTTCTTGTGCTTAATGTTCAAGTGAAACTGTTGCAGGTGTGTGGACCACTTTTGATGACAATCATTCTGCAACTTCCCTTGTGTCTGTATGAACTGCAAGGGTCAGTGGTCTGTGTGGATGATCGTTTCCTTTCCCAAAATGTAATGCTTCCATTGTTGGAAAGTCTACACAATGGAATACATCTATTTTTCATAAGTGGGATAGTTCTGGACTATATCGGAAAGTGTCTCACTATGATATGCCATTGGATGCCCTTGTTGAGTAAGGACTGCCCCAATAGCATAATCGAAGGCATCTGTCTCTATCTCAAATGGTTGTTGCAAGTCTGGTAATGTGAGCACTGGTGTAGAGCATACGTGAAGATTCAAATCGTTGAATGCCTTTTGTTGAAATTCAGACCAAAATAATTTTGCTTTTGCTCCTTCCTTGGTGACTTGACTCAAGGGCCAAGTGATACGAGAGAATCCCAACATGAACCTGCGGTAGAAATTGGCAAAACCTAAAAAGTTATGGAGCTCTGTTAGGGTGGTTGGGGCTAGCCAATCCTGAATGACTTGGATCTTTGTTGGATCCACATGCACCCCCCTCTCATCAATAATGTATCTGGGATACATTATTGATGAGAGGGGGGTGCATGTGGATCCAACAAANCTTGACTCAAGGGCCAAGTGATACGAGAGAATCCCAACATGAACCTGCGGTAGAAATTGGCAAAACCTAAAAAGTTATGGAGCTCTGTTAGGGTGGTTGGGGCTAGCCAATCCTGAATGACTTGGATCTTTGTTGGATCCACATGCACCCCCCTCTCATCAATAATGTATCCCAGATACTAAACCCGCGTCATACCAAAAGTGAACTTCTCCAAATTGACACATAACTTGTGTTGTCCTAGTGTTTGGAGGACCTATCGGATGTGGTGGAGGTGCTCTTCCCAAGTCTAACTGAAGATCAGAATGTCATCCAAGTACACCACTACAAATGAGTTGGTGAATGGTCGCAAGATGTCGTCCATTAGTCTCATGAAGGTTGTAGGGGCATTCGTCAACCCGAAAGGCATGACCAACCATTTGAAAAGGCCCTCCTTGGATTTGAAGGCAGTCTTCCACATATCAGAGGGTTCGATTGGTACTTGGAAATACCCAGACTTCAATTTGATCTTGCTGAAATGTTTTGTCCCCTTGAGTTGGTCCAGAAGGTCATCAATCTGTGGGATCGGGTACCTATTTCGGACAGTGATCTTAGTCAGTGCCCGATAGTCAATGCAGAGTCTCCAAGTCCCATCCTTCTTCTGCACCAGCACGATCGAGCTCCCACAGGGTGATGAAATCGGTCGGATGTGACCTTTCTGCAACAGCGCCTGAATCTGCCTCTTGATTTTGTCATTTTCCAGAACAGAGCATCGATAGATTGCTCCATTGGGAAGCGACACACCTGGGGTAAGATCGATGGAGTGCTTGACCTGACAATGTAGAGGCACCCCTGCGGGGGAGGTGAAGATGTCCTCATACTCCATGACCTTATCCATATGTTGTTGTCATGCAGAGGGGCCATGTTTGGAGGTCGTGGCCACAATGTTATTCTTTCCCTGAGGGCGGATCATCAGGAAAACAAATTTCTTGGTTTTGGCAATGAGCTTACTGCATTGTTTTGCAATAACCAAAGAGATGGTTGTAGGTGGTGTTATTTCCGGTACCTTGTACAGCTTATTGCCCAAAGTAATAATAACAGCACGAGGCCTGGACTCATACACAACATGTCGCTTCCACAAGTATGGTTGGCCTAATAATACATCAGAAACATCAAGAGGAACAATGTTACATAATACCTCATCTGTGAAGGGCTTAATGTTGTAGGGAAGGCGGCATTGTTGGCTGACGCGGAGGTCCCGTCTTTGGTGCAGCCACCCGATGGTGTATGGTTGTGGGTGTGTTGTGGTTGGCAAGCCCAGTCGTTCCACAACCTCTACTAAGATGAGGTTCTTATGGCTCCCGTTGTCGACAATGAACTGCAACGGGGAACCTTTTACCCACATCTAGGAATGGAAGAGGTACTCTACCTCCTCTAGATCTTCTAGTTCCTTCTTCTGGATCTTCGTGGTGGCAACGGTGGCATTGGCTTCTGCATCGATAATCTACTTCCCCCTGTCATTCCCCTTGTGATTCAGAAGCCTTCAACTCGGCTATCGATGACTGCTTGGCCCAACACTCACTTGTGTTGTGAGTGGAGCTCTTATGGAACTCACACCACTTCCTCGTGTCCTTTTTTGGCTTCGTGGTGTTGTTCTTTTCTTGCGGCTTCGGCAGGTTGTCCTGGGTCGCCCCGCCTTGGCTTGGTCCTTTGTTTGGTGGTTTGGGGGTACCTTTCCCTTGCTTCTGATTCGCAGACCCAAAGTCTTGCTTCTTTTGTTTGAACTTCTGCTCAATCTTGGCAGCATACCGATATGCCGCACCAAGCGAGGACATGTCAAGGAACTCCATTCCCTCCTAAATGTATCTATGAAGACAACCACGGTACTTTCACACCAAATATTTCTCCAAATATTTGATACCCAACTTTGTGCATAGGGTATGGAACAGATTCATCGGCTCATGCACATCTTGGTC
The DNA here is from genome assembly GCA_032191745.1 of Picea mariana. Taxonomy (NCBI): domain Eukaryota; kingdom Viridiplantae; phylum Streptophyta; class Pinopsida; order Pinales; family Pinaceae; genus Picea; species Picea mariana. The sequence continues at coordinate 11,276 of JASDQU010379666.1, read as the reverse complement.
CCTTTGCTGCTGCAGCGTAGTCCATTGTATGTATTTGTCTTCATAGCTCCCCACGTGATTATATTGTTCCTTGATGGCGTCTCGAAAAGAATTCCAAGTGGGTGCGACAAAGAACAGAGAGGGTTCCCCGTCGCTCTGTTGCTCCCAATAGGTTTCCCACTAGTCCTTGACATGGGGGTCGACTTCAAGGAGTGAAAAAATAATCCTTTCTCAGTCGAAAAAGTCATGAGCCAAGAAATATCCTTCTAACAGATTCAACCATCTATCAATGACATCTACATCTATTTGGCCCTCAAATATGGGAATGTAAAAGTTTACTTGTACCTTAAAAGGAGTGGCGCCTCTAGAGTGGTTGTTGGATGTAGATGCACTTCCAGTGGACAGCCGTTGAAGGATCTGGGCAAAGTTGTCCATCATCGCGTTCCTTTGTTTCTCGAGGGTCTCCTCGAACAATAATTTGATAGGATCTCCTGCTCCCTCATCCTTCTTTTCTTCCCCCATTGGCGGCCGTCAGGGTTTGCGAGGCTGATCTTGTAATGGTTCAACCAGATCGAGCCCTAACTCCTTATACCCTGACCTCGTTGGGGATAGGCAAAGAAGGATCGAGAAAGAGTAGACTGCTCTGATACCACTAATCCGGATTTATGCAGGAACATAATGAAATAAAGAAATACACATAAACGCAGAGATGCATCGGAAGTAAAACTTCATTTCACTAACAGCAAACGACTGAAATATGCTTACAGACAGAATGGAAATAAAATAGCTCAGGTGCTGGTAGCTTATCTCTGAGAAGAGATGTGGTGGCTACTGGCCTATGAACTATGTGTTACAATGAGGCTCGAAATCCTATATATTATTGAGAAACAATGGAAAACCCTAAACATACAAAAACCTAACCCTAGGAGATGAAACGCCAGAATATGGGCCTCGTTGGGGTAAATTGGTACATCAATTTATCGGGGTCATAACTTTGGCATACTATCTCTGTTTGATGCACATGATACATCATTAGAAATATCTATCCGAGGACTAGACTACTAACAGCGAATATCAAGTTTGAAACAAAGTCATACTCGTTGAACACTCATGCCCAAAACACGTTGTTTAGGGCCTCAAAACGAATCTGAAAGTTCAGGACCCAAAAAACTACTAAAAATAGTAAATTGTGCTATAATTAAAGAAACTGAAAAAAACAATGGTGTGGGTCCAAGTGGAATAGGCGGGTGGCCACCAATATACACCTGGATTAGCCACCTAGTGTCTCTGTCTCAGATCAGTCATGAACTGACTCATTGTAATCACTACATAGCATATATCTAGCCTGGTATGGATCATATACATCAATGATCCAATCAACTATCTATACATGGTGGGATCCACCAAATCTGAACCTGTATCAGAATCATGTAGCTTCCTCAGGTTGGTAATCATTGGAGTAGACATGGATTTACAATCCATCATACCAAACCTCTTTAACACATCCATTGTGTATTTACCTTGTGTCGGAAATATCTCGCCCTGTCTTCGCCACACTTCCAATCCTAGGAAGTAATGCATCAAGCCTAAGTCTTTCATTTCAAATTCTGATATTAGCTCCCTCTTATGATAGGCTATTATCCCTTCATCTCATGTCAGAAAGAGATCATCAACATACATGATTAATATAATAGGTTAGTTCCCTGTTACCTTAAAGTACAGTTTCACATCATCATCACTTTTTTGAAATTCCAGGATTTTAAGTGTTAAATTTATATGCAGCAGCGAGAGCCATTCTCCTGGAGGATGGCCAAGACCCTAGATGTGTTCTAGGGCCCGTGGATGTGTTTCAGGGAATCCTTGCTTAGTGATTGGATTGATCCTTGGATGTGTTCCTTGGTGGTGGATGATACAAGACCCTAGATGTGTTCTAGGGCCCCTGGATGTGTTCCAGGGAATCCTATTTAGTACTTGGATTGATCATTGGATGTGTTCCTTGGTGGTTGATGATATAAGTCCCTAGATGTGTTCTAGGGCCCCTGGATGTGTTCCAGGGAATCCTTGCTTAACGCTTGGGTTGATCCTTGGTCTCTGACCTTGGTGGATAAGACCCCATGACTTTTTCTGGGGCTACTTGATTTTAATCAAGTACTTGATGGTACATGACCTTCCTTGAAGAAGGACATAATCACAAGAGGGATAAAGTCCCATATGCAGTGATGATAAAGTAATAGGTTCACCATATGATTTGAAGGAATGAGTAATGCCACCTTGTAAACCCCCCTTACCTTTGTTTAATTGGTTGTGGGCTTTGTAAACCACCCTTTCCCTTGTTGTGGGCTTTGTTTAATTGGTTGTGGGTTTTTGTTGTTTTATTTTTGGGGTCAAACTTAAAGTTAATGATCACATGTTTAAATGTAAAATTTAAACATGTGACTAATATTAATTTTTAGTTAACCCCCTTGCCCTAACCTTTTACTATTTAATAGACCCTCCCCTCTACTCCAAATTATATTCACACTTTCTATTGTGGTGATAGCGTAGAGCTCCTAAAGCTTGCGGCCTCGGTCTTTGTTCTGTTGTTGAAGTGTGTGGAGAGTTCCTTTGAGCTAGCGGCCTCAGTTCTGTTTTGCTATTGAAGTGGTCCGTCCTCTTTACATGTTTGGAGTGGCCTCCTTTCTTCCTGCTGCAGTGTTAGCCTCCTTGCTGGATAGTCGCGGCCCTATTGAGCTTTAATGTGTGTTGTCTTCTCCACTGTGATAGCTGTGGAAACACTAGCAAAAAGGGTGAATCCCGCCGTGACCTATCTGCTGAGGTATCGCTCTCCTTGCTGGCTGTCGTGACTCCTCTTTAAGAGCCGCGTCCTCTCCCTACTAGCTGCTACATGTTACAGCTCCTGTGTGTAGGGTTTTAGAGACCACTGTGGTGGCTAGGGTCTACACTTAGTGCAGTGTTCCCAGATCTGAAAGTCTCATTGTAAAAGGCTTATGTTATTGAGGGTTTGATCTCTTTGCTGTTGTGTTTTTATTCCCTTCACCTATTGACTCGGTGGCAAGAAAAATCCTTCTTTCTTTGGCATAAAAGATCTTTCTATGGGTCCATGAACTGAACCTTTGTCTGAGCATAAACACACGGATCTAACCCTATTGTGGCTTTGTGCCATCTTCACAGGTAAGGCAAGTACCAGGTATGCTTCTTACTTGACTCTTCTAGATTCATATCTGATCTTACTGTTGAATTGTTTTATTGTCAATCTGATGTTATATAGATCTGCTGTTACAATTAGAAGACCTTCTCATTACTGTTAGTTTCAGAACTAATCTATATAGATCTGTTGATTGTTTGTAGAAGAGCTTTTCATTATTGGCTGAGATCTGAGTTTTATAGCATACAATCTGAGTTTTATTCTGCTTCTATTGTTGTCTGGAATATAGACCTACTGTTGTATTTAAAGATCTGTTAACATTGTCTATGATCTGAATGTTGTTCTTCATATAGATCATTGGTTTTCTAATCTTAAACTAAAGTACTACTGTTAAGATCTGACTTATTTTCTGAACTCTATTTTTCTGTTGTTAATATAAGTCATAGATCTATCATTCTATCTCTGTCTATGCTCCAGATCTGAGTTGTTTTGCTTTAAAATTAAAAGAGACTACTGTTTTCAATTTTACCCTAAATCTAACATGGTATCAGAGCTGTAGGGTGTAATCAGAACTCAAAACTAACTTGAGTCTACACAGATCCATTTTGTTTTAGGGTTGTCTTGCAGATTACAGCCATGTCAAAATTATCAGTCAAGGCTAAAGAAAAACTTGCAGGGGCAGAAAACTTCATTGCCTGGAAATACAGGATAATGAGCATATTTGCAGAACATGATCTAGAAGACTTTGTTACCGGAGAAGTTGAAGAACCTACTACATCAACAACAAGGGCAGTTTTTAAGAGGAAACAAGCCAAGGCCAGAAATATCATCTTTAATTCTGTCAAAGACAACTTGGTACCTATAATAGGTCCTTTGTGTACTCCCAAAGAATGCTACGATGCCTTAGTCGACCTCTATGAGAAGAAGGTACACACTCAGAAAAGAATCTTGAAGAAACAACTACATACCTTGAAAATGGAAAAGAATGACACAGTAGCTACATTCTTCTCCAAAATCTCTCAAATTAGAGATCAGCTGATTGCAATAGGAGTTCCAGTGGAAGATGATGATCTGGTCCAAACATCCATTGATGGACTTCCAGCTATTTGGGGAGTTTTCCTTGCCTCTATAAATGGAAGAGAAACCCAACCCAACTTTGCAAGACTATGGCATGACTGCTTGGAAGAGGAAGGAAGATTGAACAACAGAAATGACTATCCCGTCCTACAAGAACATGCTCTAGCAGCAAAGGCCAAGAAATGGAAGAAGTTCTCGAAAAAAAAATGGCAAAGGTAAGAAAAC
>JASDQU010379665.1:0-11239 GCA_032191745.1 Picea mariana | reverse complement strand
TTAAAGAGAACTTGGTCATGACACAAAATAGAATGAAGTAGCAAGCAGATCAAGGTCGCTCTGAACGTCAATTTACAGAAGGGGATCAGGTGTTTCTGAGACTGCAACCATATAAGCAAACTTCCCTCAAGGCCGAGCATTGTCAAAAGCTAGCACCCAAATTTTATGGCCCTTACATAGTTCTCAAGCGTGTGGGACAAGTTGCATATCAGTTATCTCTGCCCAGTCAGTCAAAGCTACATCCTGTTTTTCATGTTTCATGCTTGAAGAAGGTGATTGGAACCAGGTGCCAAATTCAAACCAACCTTCCAGAGTTAGCTGAAGAAGAATCCATTTGGCTACAGCCAGAAGCAGTTTTGGACCAGTGTGAGCATCGCCTGTGTCAAAGAACCATCAAGGAAGTGCTTGTACAGTGGAAAGATATGGCTCTAGCAGATGCCACTTGGGAACCAACTACCATTCGGCAGCAGTTTCCACATCTAGGACAAGGTTGTTTTTAAGGGGGCAGACATGTTAAGGTCCTAACCCGCACATAGGTAGATCAATGTATTCGTATGTAATAAAGGTCAATATTAATAAGCCCTTTCAATAAAATAGAATAAGGCAAATGTAAGAAGACCTAATAGAAGCTTCTGCTTCTAGAAGGATCTTCCTCTAGATGTTTCTCTTAATAGACATATTTAGTATAAATAAGGGTCGAGGGTATGAAAACCCTGGATTGAAGATTATTGTAACAGAGTGCTGCTCGATTGGAGGTTGCCCCCTCGAAGAGGCCTGTGAACATTGATTTCTGAATCAAAGTGCTAATTCTATTGCTATTCTTATATCATTTCTGTGTTATTGTGAAGATTATGCTGGATATTTTACTGTTATTTTGCCATTTCTAGCATTTTATTTCTGTTCTGCATATTTTATATATCTGGTATCTTGCAACCCATGTTTGGTAGGTATCTACCACTTAATAATGACACTTCTATTAGAAGAAAGAAGGTTATGTGTCGCTAAGAAATGGGCTCGTACCTAGGGCATGTGAATCACGGTCATAGGACGATGCAAAAATGCAAAGCGAGGTGAGAACCTATCCTATATGCCAGTGATGGAATATACCTGCCAGAAGCACAAATGTGTGATATGGAACTGGAAATCCGTTAAAAACCCTGGGCAAAACCACTTCAAACCATGTATTTCACTGCGCTATTAGTCCATAAGGTCAAAAATAGAAAAGATACGAAAAACTATATAAAATGGGTAAAAAATTTCTATTAATAGTAAAAATAAGAAATTTTTACCATGGTATTACAGTTGTTCACCCACATGGTTCTTTTGAGGCCATTTTATCCACGATATTCCAGTGACAATTACGGGATCTAGAATCAATGAAATCGGAAATCATTTGGACCAAGTAAGTGCATATCCCATTCTATTCCATTTCAATGGTTTAATTTTTAGTTTTAGTGACCAAGTTTTGAGTATTAGAGGTCATAAGTTAGAAACTAGGGTGTACATGGGTTGCAGTTCATTAGGTCGCATACATGACCTCATGTACACGGGCAAAGCGAAGCCTACCCATGTATATGAAGCCTTATACATGACTGTCATAAGGGTAAACCGTGTATAACTCCGTAAGCAAGTTTTTCAAGAGAATTAACTCAAAATTTGGTGTTTCCTTTGCAGGATGGTGATTGAATGGAGGGAAAGGGACCATGAGGAGGTTGATGTAGTAGTAGAAATAAAATCAGGGCCCAAACAACTTTTCAAAGATGTGGGCTCTATAAATTTTGAGCTATAAAAGGAATGAGGGCTCAAGTGAGGTTTCTCTAGCTATTGATAAACTATTGGGATCCAGAGACTAAGGCCTTCAATCTCGATGAGAAACCATTGAGAATTGAAGTGGATGATATATATGTTATCACAGGATTGTCTCACTAGGGCGAGGTGGTGAATCTCAAGGCCGGGGGGGCTAGAGGTGGGAGGAATATGGATGAGTACATCGCCACCCATTGTGTTGCAGACACAGAGAAAGTAGGGAGCTAACTCCTTATCAGGGTGATTGAGAACCTTAGTCTAAAAATTGTCGTCTTAGTACCCACACGGATATCAGGGTCAACCTCGTTGCACCAGGCATCGAGGCTACTCATGTTCTACATGGTGGAGTGCTTGATACCCAAATCTTATGAATGGTGCACCTCATTGTTGGACAACATGAAGAGCCAAATGACGGATTGCAAACTTGGGAGAATGCGGAACTTTGGGTTCACATCCATACTGTGTAGTTTTTTTTTTGAGAGGGTTCCAGGTCTGATCCCTAGAGTAGATATTACTCCACATGGACTACATGATCCAGCCATGTCACAGTGGACCAAGGTGATGAGGCGGCTAGGAGGTGGTAGGGTGCCAACCCCCTACATTGATAAGTTCTTTCACTGGTGGCGCCGACAGGTCATAGCCATCGATGACTATCCCTATGGAAGGATTGATTACCGAGGGGACTATGACATTCCATTGCCACATGGATCCGCCTCTGGAGAGATCAGTGAGAAATGGTTTTTATATATTTCATTTTTTTTTGTTTTCCAATTTGATAAAGGAAAAACAAAAATGAAAATATTTTTGTATGGTATCATGTATTAACAGTTATTTTCTTATGTAGATGTAGGTCCACGATGACCAGAAGGGTTCCCACGACATCTGCGTAGGGACCGAAGAGATGAGATGGTAGGTAGGGACGTGGAGAGAGTTCTTTATAATGTGTAGGGAAACATGTCTCGTTTGACGCACATGATTTCTATGGTCCAAGTGGAGGATCTACCAAAGGTGATGTAGTGACATATGGTGGGTGTAACTAGTGTGTGGGTGAGACTTTTTCGGTGTCTTGCAAAGGTCATAGCGTGCTATCGTGACACACATCTAACACCACATGCATAGATGCCATGGTTATGCGATGTACTAGTCGTTCATGTATTTTGAGGGCATGAGCCCAATTTTGTACTATGACACCATAATTTTCCGACTTTAAAGGATGAAATATAAAAAACATTTAGTCTTCGACTTTACTTGTATATGTTACAATGGATGAATGCATGAATGTGTGTTTTCTTTACTTAATTATGTGACAAATGCTAATCTAAAATGCAATTAGCATATGCATCAGATACTTGATTAGAACTTCTAGGGATGTGATTATAAGTAATAAAATCAAAATATCGTTCCAAAAGTTGTACCTGTGGGAATCGTCGGAGTAAAGTAGAATCTCTTACTGTTGTTTAACTGACATAAAACTAACTGGTATTCTAGGAGAACTTCTAAATATTGAACACCATGTGAAATGGCATCACGTAATAGCTCTATAATGATGCTATACTCAGCCACATTATTCTTTGATGGCTCCAGACAAACTCCACCTGAAGACACCAGTTGCCCCTCGGGTGAATAAATAAGCCAAGTGGTGGAAGCCATGTTCTGCGTATGATGAATGGCACCATCTATGAATCCTAAGTATACCAAAGATTCCGTTGACATCTGCCAACCAAGGGAAAACTCAATAAGCAAGACGATGACACAAAAGAGACAAGAAAAAATAAGTATATACACTAAGATACACTAATATGCAAAGGTCACACCCAGTCTTGAAGGATCGAGCATAATACCTTTTTTTGGTAGAGCCCATATCTGGGCTCATTCAACACATTCTGCTCATAATCTTCTAATTCGTAGGCTCCTTTCTTTAGGACACGTCGTATGCAGGGATGATTTTAAGGATGAAAATTTGTTTTAAAATGTAGAAACCTTGGTGAATATTACTAATCCTTCATATGTCAACTATAAATGTTTGGCGATATTGTTTTAAAAATATTCAAATTTCTAATTATTTTATATAGTTTTTATAAAATTTTGGCGATTTTTAAGGCAAAATAATTTTATCCTATAGAATTTGGGCGAATCATTTTTAAAATAGCGAATCTCGTTTTTGGAAAACCATGGAAAATTAGCCCATGAGCGAAATTTAGCCCCTAAAATCATATATGGTCGTATGATATAAGGATTGTGCCACATGGGGTTGAAATTTCCTGCCCCTAACAGTTCCTTGGCTTGGTCATAAAGGAGGACCAAGTCACCCTCAGCGTACTGTCGGGGAAAAATAGATTTACAGTATTGGACCTTAACACGTCGTTTATTCACTTCAATGGTCGTAGAGGCGTCTCAACGCTGCTCATCGAGGTTCTTTAGGTGTACGAGGTGTCCTTCGAGATCGATCATGTTAGGTAGGAGCTTGATTGCCAACTTAAGGGAAGGGATCTCTCCTTCAATAAGAAGAATCGACTCCATGCCGTATACTAACTGAAATGGTGAGAAACCAGTGGAATTATTTACCATGGTTTGGTATGCCCAAAGTGCACAGTAAAGAATCACATGCTAGTTATATTTACTCTACCTGAAATTTTTTTGCAAGATGGTCTTTAGAGATTTATTCACGGCCTCTACTTGTCCATTTGCCTGGGGATAATAAGGGGAAGAATGATCATGTGTAAACCCCAGTTTTGATGCCAACTCTGTCATCATCTCATTTTGGAAGTGATTTCCATGATCAATGACAATCTCTTTTGGGATTCTGAACCGGGCTATAATCTGATTGAATATGAAAAAATGAAAAAATGTTGTAGGCTTACCATCGGATTTAACAGTAGGCATGGCCTCAACCCATTTAGTAAAATAATCAACAAGCATGATAATATGATGGTTCCGCCAACTGAGGTTGGGTTGCAATCCATAAAATCCACCACTCACTTAGTGAAGGGATCGACAATGACAACTAGGTGAAGAGGGGCTGGGTGAGAGCGCATTTTCCAAGCGAACACCTAGAAAGGGTAACACTTCTTGACTGCTTCAATGCAATATTTAAAAATTGACAGAAAAAAATAATCAGCTCACAATATCTTTTGGGTTGTCGCAAGCCCGGATAAATGACCATGACACTGGATATCAACATATCGACAAAATGGTGTCAAAAATGTCGACAAAGGAGAGGAAACCACCAATAGGGATAGTGGAATCCAAAACATTGCACAAATCCCAATGTGTGAATATATTTCTTGTCGTCAAACACAAGGGAAACCACAAGTCAGTAGCCAATGAGGAGATGTCATCTATTGGGTTCAAGGTTACCTACCAATGATGAAAGTAGGCCCAGGGTGCAAGGTAGGACAAAATCTTCATGTGATTCTGAGATTCACTAAGGGTATGGCCGACATGCAAATTCAATAGTTCGGAGGAGTGACCGAAACATGATTATACTTCCTTTGAACAAGAGCATGAAGCAAATGGATAACTCATGCATCATAGACTTAACACTGATCATTGACAAAAGTTTGCGATGCAGGAGGCATAAACAAACTCTCCATAGGGAATGGAAGAATAACCAGTCGAAGGAGTAGACTCTAAGTAATGAGCTCAGCTTCCTAAGGTCATGCGAAACCCAAACCTTGGATGAAATCGACTCAAGAGTTTTTGCTTTGTTCAAATACGACACGACTGTTGCCGATAGAAGATAATATTCTTTTCCAGCCCATATTTTTTTTTGGTTTTTCATAGTCAAATAAATATTATGATACAGGAGAGGACACAAGTGTCACAAGTAAGCAACTAGTTCCAAGAAGTGGAACATACCTATATATGAAAAGGATATATGAAAGGCATTGCTTGGCTAATGATGAGAATCGATGAGGCACGAGGCTTATAACAAGAAAGAGGGAGCTAGAATTAGGCTCAACAATGAAAGTAGGATAATGGGATGAGATTACAACTTAACTCAACAAGTGTCCTTTTTCATAGATGTTAGTCCTCTAGGTCCGAAGAAGTATAAAATAATACCCAAGAGAACTCTTCTAGCCAATGGTGACCAAAGTATTCATTTTTTGTAAGTAGTCTACTTGGTATGGAAAAGGGTTAAACTTATACCAAAATAGACGTCCTTTCAAAACCATTTAACGAGAGTGAAGAGACAAGTTCAGTCAACAATATTTTCATTTTTTCAAGAGTCAGAAAATAGCTTAACCAAGGCTCGGTGGGAGTACCGTAGGTAGTGGTCAGAATGATATTGAGTAAGAAAATGGGGTTTAAATGCAAGGTCAAATTAGGACTATAAGGAACTCCTGATCCTATGGAGTAACTTCTGCATGGGCACCAAATGAAAAAAGTGTTATAACTACGGCACCCATGTTTGGTAGGTCTCTACCACTTAATAATAAGACTTCTAGTAGAAGCAAGAAGGTTCTGTGCCACTAAGAAATGGGTTCGTACCTAGGGCATGTGAATCATGGTCATAGGACGATGCAGAAATGCAAAGCGAGGTGAGAACCTATCATATATGCCAGTGATGGAATATACTTGCGAGAGGCACAAACGAGTGATATGGCACTGGAAATCCATTAAAAAACCTGGACAAAACCACTTCAAACCAGGTATTTCATTGTGCTATTAGTCCATAAGGTCAAAAATAGAAAAGATAGGGTAAAGCTATATAAAATGTGTAAAATTTTTCTGTTAATAGTAAAAATAAGAAATTTTTACCATACCATTAGATTTTTTCACCCACATGGTTCTTTTGAGGCCATTTTACCCACGATCTTTTAGTGACCATTACGGGAGCTACGATCAATGAAATTGGAAATCGTCTGGACCAAGTAAGTGCCTATCCCATTCTTTTCCATTTCAATGGTTTAATTTTTAGTTTTAGTGACCAAGTTTTGAGTATTAGTGATCGTAAGTTAGAAACTAGGGTGTACGTGGGTTGTAGTTCATCGGGTCACGTACATGACCTCATGTACACGGGCAAAGCGAAGCCTTCCCATGTATATGAAGCCTTATACACGACTTTCATAAGGGTAAACCATGTATAACTCTGTAAGCAAGTTTTTCAAGAGAATTATCTCAAAATTTGGTGTTTCCTTTACAGGATGGTGATTGAATGGAGGGAAAGAGAGCATGAGGAGGTTGATGCAGTAGTAGAAAGAGATGTCAGGTCCCAAAAATATTTGCAAATATGTCGGCTCTATAAAGTTTGAGCCATAAAAGGAATGAGATCTCAAGTGAGGTTGCTCTAGATATTGATAAACTATTGGGATCCAGAGACTAAGGCCTTCAATCTTGATGGGAAACCATTGAGAATTGAAGTGGATGATATATACTTTATCATAATATTGTCTCATTGGGGCGAGGTGGTGAATCTCAAGGCCCGGGGGGCTGGAGGTGGGAGGAATATGGATGAGTACACCACCACCCATTGTGTTGCAGACACAGAGAAAGTAGGGAGCCAACTCCCTATCAGGTCAATTGAGAACCTGAGTCTAAAAATCATCGTCTTAGTACTCACACAAATATCAGCATCGCCCTCATTGCACTAGGCATCGTGGCTAATCATGTTATACATGGTGGAGTGCTTGATACCCACAGCTTATGATTGGTGCACCTCACTGGTGGCCAACATGAAGAGCGACTTGATGTATTACAAACTCGAGAGAATGAGGAACTTCGGTTTCGCATCCATACTGTGTATTTTTTTCTTTGAGAGGGTTTCAGGTACGGGCCCTAGAGTAGAGATTACTCCACATGGACTACGCAATCCATCCATGTCATAGTGGACCAAGGTGATGACGCGGCTAGGAGGTGGTAGGGTGTCAACACCCTACAATGATAAGTTCTTTCACTGGTAGCGATGACAAGTCATAACCATCTACAACTATCCCTATGGAGGGATTGAATACCGAGGGAACTGTGACATGCCATTGCCACAGGGATCCTCCTTTGGAGAGATCAGTGAGAATTGGTTTTTATATATTTCAGTTTTTTGTGTTTTTCAATTTTATAAAGGCAAAACAAAAATGCAAATATTTTTGTATGGTATCATGTATTAATAGTTATTTTCTTATGCAGACATAGGTCCACGATGACCAGAAGGTTTCCCACAACATCTGCGTAGGGGATGAAGAGATGTGCTGGTAGGTGGGGACATGGAGAGAGTTCTTCAAAATGTGTAGGGAAACATGTCTCGTTTGATGCACATGATTTCTATGGTCCAAGTGGAGGATCTGCCAAAGGTGATGTAGTGACATATGGTGGGTGTACCTAGTGCATGGGTGAGACTTTTTTGGCATCTTGCAAATGTCGTAGTGTGCTATCATGACACACATCCGACACCATAGGAATATATGCCATGGTTATGCGTTGTACCCATCATACATATATTTTGAGGGCATGAGCCCAATTTTGTACTTTGACACCATAATTTTTGGACTTTAAAGGATGAAATATAAAAAACATTTGGTCTTCGACTTTACTTGTATATGTTACAATGGATGAATGTGTGTTTTCTTTACTTAATTATGTGACAAATTCCAATCTAAAATGTAGTTAGCATATGCATCATATACTTGACTAGAACTTCTAGGGATGTTATTATAAGTAATAAAATCAAAATATCGTTCCAAAAGTCGTACCCGTAGGAATTGTCGAAGTAAATTAGGATCTCTCACATGGTAACTGTTGTTTAACTGACATAAAACTAACTGGGATTCTAGGAGAACTTCTAAAGATCGAACACCATGTGAAATAGCATCATGTAATAGCTCTATAATGATGCCATACTCAGCCACGTTATTCTTTGATGGCTCCAGAAAAACTCCACTTGAAGACACCAGTTTCCCCTCATGTGAATAAATAACCCAAGTGGTGGAAGCCATGTTCTACGTATGATGAATGGCACCATCCACAAATCCTAAGTATACCGAAGATTTTGTTGACATCTTCCAACCAAGGGAAAACTCAATAAGCAAGACGATGACACAAAAGAGACAAGAAAAAAGAAGTATATACACTAAGATACACTAATATACAAAGGTCACACCCGGTCTTGAAGGATCGAGCATAATACCTTTTAAGGTAAAGCCCATATCTAGGCTCATCCAACACATTCCACTCATAATCTTCTAATTTAGGCTCCTTTCTTTAGGACATGTCACATGATATAAGGATTGTGCCACATGGGGTTGAAATTTCCTTTTCCTAGCAATTCCTTGGCTTGGTCATAAAGGAGGACCAAGTCACCCTCAGTGTACTGTTGGGGACAAATAGATTTATTGTATTGGACCTTAACACGTAGTTTATTTTCTTCAATAGTTGTAGAGTCGTTTCAATGCTTGCGTTGACATTCTCTAGGTGTACGAGGTGTTCTTCGAGATCGTTCGTGTCAGGTAGGAGCTCGATTGCCAACTTAAGGGAAGGGACCTCTCCTTCAATAGGAAGAATCGAATCCATGTCGTGTACTAACTAAAATGACAAGAAGCTGGTGAAATTCTTTATCATGGTTTGGTATGCCCAAATTATAGGGTAAAGCATCACATGCTAGTTATATTTACTCTACCTGACAATTTTTTGCAAAATGGTCTTTAGAAATTTATTCACGGCCTCTACTTGTCCATTTGCCTGGGGATAATAAGGGGAAGAATGATCGTGTGTAAACCTTAGTTTCAATGCCAATTGTGCCATCATCTTATTTTGGAAGTGACTACCATGATCAATGAAAATCTCTTTTGGGATTCTGAACTGGGCTATAATCTGATTGAATACAAAAAAATGTTGCAAGCTTACCATTGGATTTAACAGTAGGCATGGCCTCAACCCATTTAGTAAAATAATCAACTACCACGATAATATGATGGTTCCCCCAACCAAGGCTGGGTTGCAGTCCATGAAATCTACCCCTCACTTAGTGAAGGGATCGACGGTGACAACTGGGTGAAGAAGGGCTGGGTGCGAGTGCATTTTCCGAGCGATCACCTGGAAAGGGTGACACTTCTTGACTGATTCAATGCAATCTTTAAAAATTGACGGAAAAAAATAATTAGCTCGCAATATCTTTTAGGTTGTCACAATCTCAGATAAATGACCACCACATGACCCACTATGATATTCATTAAGAAGGGCTTCAGCCTCCTCGTGTCAAACAATGATGAAACATATTATCTACCCCTCGAAAATCAATAATAAGGTAGTTCTTGGCCTGATGACGTATACGTTGTTAGTCGTCTCTCGACAAATGTTGGGGGAGCTTTAGGGTTTGAAGGTATATTAAAATGTCTCCATAACAAGGGTCCAAATAAGAGATAAGGAATATATATTCATCCATGAATGAATCATCATGAAAAATATCCTCATCCAATTTAGGGAAGTCTAACATCAGTTCCGCAAAAACTACCGATTTCTTGGATTTCACAGAGGTAAAATCGAGATCAAATTCTTACAAAATAACAATCCACTTATTGTATTTCACCCCTATGATATGTCTGGTAAGGATGTATTGAAATGGATTGATATCCGAAACTACAGTAGTCTTGCAGAGTAAGATATAATGGTGTAATCTTTGAACCGCATGTACAACGACTAAGGCTAGCTTCTCTACGTGGGAGTATTTAAGTTCAGGACCAACTAGATTTTGGCTAAGGTAGTAGATAATGTGCTCATGGAGCTCATCATCCTCCTAAAAAATAACCATACAAACCGTCCCTTCGGACGTAGCGATATAAAGAAAAAAATTTCTACTGTAGTCCGAGGGCTTCAGCAAAGGCACCGATACCAAGGCTTTCTTAAGAGAATTGAAGCATTCATGGGCTCGCTCATCCCATATGAATGGAGTGTCCTTCTTCAAAATATGCATGAAACCTTTGTTTATGTTGGCATAGTTAGCTATGAAATGACGCATGAAGTTAGCCTTCCCTTGTAAACCCTAAACTTGTCGAATGTTGCGCGGGGGGAGGAAATCAAAGTATTGCCTCAACCTTCATAGGATCCACCATGATCCCATGTTCAAAAACTATGAATCCTAAAAGGAAACCAGACCTAACAAAAGATATGCATTTGTGAGGGTTCAACCGAATGCAATAATAGCGACATCTTTCAAATACTAGTTGAAGGTGAGTCGGGTGATATACCCTCTTGCGAGAGTGAGCAGCGAGATCGTCTAGATAAGCTTCAACAATATGCTTAAGATCATGAAATGAAAAGGTCATGGCACTTGTTGAGTCGCCAAAGTGTCATCTTTTTACCAACATTTTCACTTCACTTTCACTTCACTTTTAACCATATTTCGCTTTCCCACACCCTTACATAAACCATTTTTCATGATTACATGGGTTTTAGACATATTATTTTCCAATGCATCTATTTTAGTGTTTTTGAGTGAATTTAT
>JASDQU010379661.1:0-11178 GCA_032191745.1 Picea mariana | reverse complement strand
ACTTCTGTTACTCTTCCTTCTCATGCATTAGGCTTAGATATATTTGAGAGAAATTCAGTGTCCACGTTAAGCACTTTTCTGTCTAGGGTTAGGGTCAAGCTCTAGAGGTCGATCTACTTGTCCACAGGCAGATTTTCCTACAACACTTTGAACTTTGGGATGTTCGAAGGCAACTTCGTCGGTATAGGAGGCCAACGCGGATCATGACAGATAGGGCCATTCAACAACCTTGTCAAGTTTGGCAAATGCAAGGTTTCCAGGAAGGGTAGTTTGGGTTGTTGGTGATAACCTGGGAAAAAGGGGCCTGGAGTTTGGCTAGCACCATGTTGCCAGGAAAATTTTGGCTACTGGCCTAGGTTCTGGTAAAACCATGGCCATGGCCAGTGTTTGGATTTTGCGTGTGAGGAGACATCATCAACTGATTTCCAAAATAGGACATAGATGGTTGGGAATGCATTACATTCAAAGGACTTTGGGAAGTATTGCACCATGTCAGTCCCATGGGGATAGGCATAGTGCTTTGTCTAGGGTTCCATTGATTGTGAAAAGAATTACCCCAGATCGACATTCCTGACGAGGGAATGGATCCCTGCCAAGAATTCCAAGGCCCTGATGTGGAAGAAGTTCCTGGGTGTGCCCCCTATGCAAGAATAGTATCCTGCATAGGAATAGGTTGTCTGAAACCAGGTGTTGCGCCTCCTTCGTCACCTTAGTGAGCAAAATGGACGTGCTTGCAAGCTCAGTTGGGTCTGCTAAGTAGGACAGATGCAAAGGAAAGAGTTAGAGAAAGAAATAAAAACAACAACTAAGAAATAAAATAAGAAATACAATAACAATTAAATTCATGAGCATAGGGACATAGAAACAAAAGGAACCATAAGACCCATGTCACCAATGTTGAGGTTTATCTATTAGTGAAAGAATACACCAAGAAGAAAGGGGACTATGAGTCCCTTCTTCCTCCAAGGGAGGGCTCTTGGACCCCCATTAGCAAGCTCTTTTTACAAAAAAAAGAAAAATGGAAAGTGATGAAAGAACTCTTTACAAATCCACTCAATGAGTGAGATGGATTGCACAATACAATGGTGCAAATATGCTCTTGACAAGGATGAAGTCCTCAAGAGAATAGAGGCAGTATAACATTACCTTGAATTCCTTGAAAAATGAGGTGCATCCATGGCCTTTTTATAGCATTCCTTTGGGCTTTTGTTTGACTGCTTTGTAGTGTGAAAAGAGGCCAATTAGGGCATTCCTAGGTCTTTGACCAGCCCTCCAATCAGATCCAGTCCATATTTGAGGGTCAAATTGTCTTGGGAGTTGAACCATAAGTGGGTGGGAGGCTGACCACTTTCATAAATGTGTCATTTAGCAGGTGCACATCTTTTGCGCTAATAGTCGCGCATCGTGCGCGCTTTCTACGTTTCTGTTAAGCGCATGTGCGCGCACGCCCAGTGTCTTGATAGCGCCCTTTAATTTTTCACTACTTTGTATAGTTTTTGACCCTTTAATGAATGATTTGGTGTTAATTCAGGTCCATGGATGACTTCATTGCTGTCTGACGATGCTGAGTTCTTGTAACCATGTGTGGACGAAATTTCAGTGATAACAGATGCCCCCTGATGGATGAGGTTAGGAGCATACGTATGGCTGAAATCCATCAACATTTCTTCTACTGAGAATGTTGTTGTAAGAGAGAGAAATAGTGGGATCGTCCAGAGCGATCCGTTGGAGGGAAAAAGGAACCGGTAGGACCCGACCTTCCATGAGGTGTGTAGAATAGAAAACTATGTACAAACGAGGCGGGCATGCCCCATGCTCGTGTTATGTAACTCCAAAAAGATGATGGAAGTGTTGGTGTAGACAATTGCAGCACCCTCGGGGGTGGTCTAAATAAAGGTAGAAGACAATTCTGCAAGTGAACATACTCTGAATAGTAGGCAGTGATCGCGGTAATAAGTATCCCTGATTATGTGGGCACTGATAGCCCAGCCAAGTTCAGAGGTCTTCGGAAAATGAAAGAACTAACTGCAATAGTCACAAAGTAAGACCCACCATAACATGACAAAGTGTTGGCGTCGAATGTTATGGGGGTCAACGACAGCAGGGAGCGATGGTGTTTCACCCTGTGCCATTCAAGATCTCTCATTGAGTGGATAATGAGAATCAAGATACTGTTGCCCTTCTGGAAAACTATGCTGATGTCGACAAAAAGGGGGACGCAACTCCCAGAAGAAAATGGCTTCATGAAATCTACTAGGTGAGGTGAGGAGGTGGAGGAGGTACATGGACAAAGTCAAGATGTTTGGAAGACTCAAGACTGCCCTTGGTTGGATTTTGTGGGAGATAAAAAGTGGCCGCAACCGTTCAACGAGGTCAAGTGTCAGGGGGACGACAAGACTGGGTATAAGTTGTGCCAAAGGCGGGACAAGGTGAAAAAATTCAGAGAGCAGAGGTAAGTGGCATGTGGAGAACTCTGAAGATATGGACAATGCTGGCAAGTGTAGGTGGTAAGTAGTGCCCCGACCAAGGGTGACATGGGTTGCGCTTTGCCAAAATAGGAAAAGGGTCGCCAGAGGTGACGAAAAACAAGGGAAATATAACTGCTGGAAACAAAAGGCGTTTGTACAATAAATAAAGAATATTGTTGGGAGAAGTGTACAAATACAAAAATGGGTGCCCCAGCGTGATATGGTTGGCTCAGGTAGGGCACAATGTGCTCGGAGAACTGGTGGAGGGTGGGGGCCCCATGGGTGGGTTTCTGTATGAGGTAAATGAAATGAAGAGAAATTTTGCAGATGGGCAAACTGATTGTGGGTGAAATGGAAGGCTCATGATACTGCGAAGGTGCAGTCAAAAATAGAACCATGAAGAGATAATCTGGGAGTCTGTTGGGAAAGCTAGCAAAATGAGGAAAATGAGTATGTGGTTGATTTGCGACATGATGTAAGACTATCGAGACTCCCATCCCTAAAGGGTTTTTGAAAAACAACATGAGTGTTAGAAGTGCCAAAAGGTGCTATAAATGGGACGACTCATGTGGTTAAGAATGCTACCGGGTGACAATACCGAAGATGCAAATGGAGGTATGGGCACTGCATAGCCGGGAATGGGGATCCTAGAGGCAAATGTCAGAGGTTGTGACTGGAAATGTAAGTGCAATATAGAGGGAAAGACTACATGCTAGTGCTGAGTATATACCTGAAGCGGTTGTGCCGATGTATGTTGATCAAGTACCTACACACATGAAAACCAAATACCCGACGTGAGCAATATCTGAAGAGGATCGAAGATATGAGCATGTATTTGATAAGTGTAAATATGCGCATGCGTACCTGACCAAGGTATGAAAAAATGGCACCCCGGGGGCTCAGGATGAAAAGAGGCCCAGAGACTGTTGTGATGTAGATGACGGGATGTTGATCCTGTGGCTGAAGAAGGATCAAGAAATGGATACCGTGGGCTCCCGGAATGGTGAGTGGAAGTTTGGAAAAAAGGCCTATATATAGCTGTAGGGCCCACATTGCCACCTCATTTGTACTTGCTGCTATAGTGATTGGATGAGAAGCATTCATAGGAGATTGTGAGATTCAAGGAGGACGAGGCATCCGATTGAGGACCCGTGAGTATCAGGTTAGTGGTCTGATCATCCTGCATAGAAATAGGATTTTATTTTTTGGGCAGGGGCTGTAGGGAGGGCCGTACATAGGTATTTAGGGGGTATGGACCCCACATGTGCGGGTGATTCAGTAATAGGCGCACACACGTGCATGCATGTCCACTGGATATACACGCATGGGGGCATGGTTAAAGGGATTTAGGGTTTGCTCCAAGGGCACGCCTGTGGGTTGCACAGGCACGCACATGTGCACGTCTGTAGGTTGAACAGGCGTGCATCTGTGTGCACCTATATGGTGAACAGGTGCATCGGGGAGCGCGCCTGTGTAGTGAACAGATGCGCACTCATGCGCACCTGTGCAGTGAATAGGCACGCATGTGTGTGCGCCTGTGGATGACAAAACCGCGCCTTGGAGGCAAGGTTGAGGGGTATAAAACGAGTCTTTTTGATGTTGTTGATGGTTTCTTGAGCTGATATAGGACTCTTTGTTGTGGCTACAGGTGAACAGTGGGTTGGCGAGAGCAAGACTGGTCTCAGCTGCGAAACGCCGTGGCTATTGAGGAGTCAGGTGTGCATGCGACTTTGGCAGCTTGTGGGTTGCTAAAGTTTTTTTATGATGCCAGTGGGTTGGCGAGAGCAAGACTGGTCTCAGCTGCGAAACGCCGTGGCTATTGAGGAGCCAGGTGTGCATGCGACTTTGGCAGCTTGTGGGTTGCTAAAGTTTTTTGAGTGCCCATTGATACGGGCATAGGAGTATCTCCTGTAGTTTCTGATCCGGATGTGGATTCTGGAGCTGCACTGCTTCCTTGTGCGAGGAGAGAATATCCCCTTCACTGCAGTGGAGGATGTGTATTTTCTGACTAGGCTCCCATTTCAGGGAACGCCCCTACCGACGGAGCCGGTGCTGCCTAGGGATACGCCGCTCGCGACTGTGGACCGGAGATATTTTTCAGGTCATAACTTTATGTCCAGCATAGTGATGAGTATTGGGTCGATAGATGCCCTGGCGCATCGCTGTATAGCAGCGATGATTGTGAGAGTATATGGGTCACTGGCGACCCAGCGGATCAGTGGGGGCTAGCTGATGGTTATGGAGAGAGTGTTGGCCAGCGAGCGTTTTGCCTGGGGTCTTACGTTGCACTCGAGGATGGTGGGGCAGTTGGACCACTGTCGGTCCATGGATATGGGCGAGTTTGTCTTCAAGTCTATCCTGGTGGCCTGGTTTCTGGAGAGGGTGTCGATGTTGCACCCTAGGATTCTATTGGGTGCACCTAGGGCGTGAGAGCCGCGGTTGAGGCGGTGGTCGACTGTGTTGCTTCGCCATGGTGGTGGAGAAGGTGGCCACTTCTTTACGGCAGAGGTGGCGCAGGTATGGCAGCAGATGCCGCAGGTTATTTTACGGTACCCCTATGTCAGGGTTGATTTCCAGGATGATCCAGATATGGTGCTACCTCCAGGGGAGGCTTTTGACCACCGAGGTATGTGGATGATGTTTGATGTGTATGTTTTTGTATTTTTTGAGATAGCAGTCCGTATGTATATGATATAGATGCTGATACTATCTATTTTTTGTTTTCATTTGCATATGTGGCACCTCGCGGGCACGAGGTAGAGTTGCAGAGAGCATTGGCTCGTCGGGAGCCGGAGAGACTGCCGCGGGGAGAGAGACGTCGGCGTGAGGACGCCGCGGTGCGACCAGATGAGCCAGAGAGGGCAGCAAGGAGGCATTGGTTTGATGATCCTGGTGCTAGGCCATCACATGCTCCTCCGGTGGCTACCGGAGTAGACTTTGAGGACATACACCGTCATCTGGAGATGGTGTTACAGGATGTGCCTAAGGGCATGTGGTCTCGCATCCAAGATGAGAGGTTCCTGGAGCAGTGTGTGGGGGTTCCGTCACCATGGCGAGCCATAGTACGACGAGTAGCAGTGGCTATTGCGATGACGAGCGGATGACTGCCGCCGGGGCAGGAGGGGCCTGTAGGAGGTGGACCACCACCACCTGGGGCCACCGCCTGAGGGAGGAGTAGGCGGTGGCGCTTTAGATGCACCATGAGTGGTGCTTTATGTATTGGATGTATATATATATTTTTTGTATATAGGCTGGTGAGCCCATTTTGTACCAAGGTGTTGCATTGGTCTGCGGATACTTGTATTTTTTGTATGTAAACATTCAGATGGCCCTGTGGATCTGTTGATATATACATGAGTATACTTTTTTGAGATCAATGTGGTGTTTACATGTTTTTTGTGTTGATGATGTATGTTCTATATATATGTTGTGACAGGGTTTTTGATATGTTTATGTATGTGTAGAGGTAGCTTGATGGGATATATGCCAATCTAACACCATGTTAGCTATGTTATCTGTAATTTGCTTCAATTTTCTTGGAATATGTGTAAGTGTAATGGAATCAAAATGTTGAGATAAAAGCCTAACCTGCAGGTATTTGTGAAAGAGGCAAGGATCGCGTATGCGGTACACATTGTTGAGCTGGAGAACAACTAGTTGGGAGTCGAGGAAGATGCTAAGGTGACGAATACCATGATGCTAGGTGTCGGCCAGGAGGCCAATGACAGCAGTGTATTCGGCTTGGTTGTTGGTCGTTGAACCCAAACATATGCCACTCAAATGGAGCATTTCATGTGAGGGGCTGTAGAGAGCCCAAGCAGTCGAGGTGAGATTTTGTGTCCAACGGCTGGCACCATCGGCGTAGCCGATGTGGTAGGCTGGTGGAGGAGGCATCTTTCAAGAGAACAAATGATAGTTTAGACGTGAGGGATGGAGAACAAAGATTAAAAACACTAAAAAAGAAAATAACCTAAAGTAGAATGACTACTTTTAATCATAAAATTTCTTTAAGTATAACTCGTTGACGGGTTCTTTGAGAGAGAGGCCTTCGGGAGAGGCCAGAATATATGTGCCTTTGGTGAGGCAATGTTGAATGATGTAGGGGCCATGCCAGAGTGAATTGAATTTTCCATGTCCAAAGGTATCATGAGCGATATCGTAGGCAAGGATGAGGTCGCCTTCGCGAAATGAGTGAAGGTTGACATGTCGGTCAAAGGTAGCCTTTGATCATTTTTTAGCTGCCTCATTGTTTGGTAACAAAGATCGACGATCTTCATTTTTTAGCCAAAAGGCATGACACGATATACAAAAGTACCCCAAGGGGTAGTGAATGTGGTTTTATACTGATCGGCGGGGTAAATTTGGATCTGATTATAACCAGAGAATCCATCCATAAAGGATAGAGCCTCATGGCCGGTGCAATCATCAATAATTTGGTCGATGAAAGGCGTTGGGAAGTTGTCTTTGGGACATGTGTGATTGAGATCGTGAAAGTTTGTGCAGACGCGGATAGTGCCCTATTTTTTGTTAACGGGTATAGGATTGGAAACCCATGATGTGTAGGCGATGGGGTAGATGAACCCAGCGACGCGTAATTTGTCAATCTAAGCTTTGATGGCCGTTGCTTTGGAAGGGTGTAGCAGACGCTATTTTTGACGAACGGGTGTAATTTCGGGCCAGGTGTCTATGCGATGTTCGACGATAGAAGGATCAAGGCCAGGCATTTCTGTGTATGACCAGGCAAAAATATCTCGATATTCTTGGAAAAGAGCTTTGTAGGTGATGATTTCTTGAGGAGTGAAAGAAGCACCAATGATGATTTCCTCGACTACGCCATTTTTTATGGAAATGTTGATTTTAATGGTCGGGGAAATATTGGCCATGTTGCCTTCTTCAAAAGCATCAGGGGTCGGGATGGGGTTTTTGAACCAATCGATAGGCCCTGATGGGATAAAGTCCTTGGTTTCAACTGCGTATATGGGATGTTGGTTAGGAGGCGTGGATGATCCTGGTGGAAAGAAGAGTGTGCGGTGGTGTAGCACGTCCCAGGGGTAGTCAGGGTGGTTTACTTCCTCAAGTATTTCCTCGTCACAATGAAAGTGACAAGAATACAAGGGGTCATGAAGAGTGATATCAGTCATTGGTGGTGTGTGGTTGCCCCCTGGCGATGAAGAAGTAGGGGGAATGATGGGAGGAGTTGGCGATGGTTCACTCATCATAAACCAGATATCGAAGTACTGAGGAGTACCCGTGGTATTTGGATGTAAATTTTATGGTGGGAAATGAGTAGGAGAGTTGGGGGGATTGGGGATTGAATCATCAGCTACGTCTTCTAAGAACCATGGGGGCGTTGGAAGGGACTCAGGTTCGGGGGAAATGACATGAAGAGCTGCTGGTGATGAGAGAAGGTCAACTAGCGACTCGGTGGGTCCTTGAAGTAGAGTTAATTGGCGCAGTCTGTATTCAATGATCATAGGACACTGATATGTAAAATGATCAAATGATTCACATAGAGAGCAAGGGTATCTCATACGTTCATTGACTGAGGTGGTGACATAACGGATGTCAGTGATATTTGTTGAGGAGGAGGTAGCAGGACTGGGGTTGCTCTGGAAGCTCTGGCGTACTACGGCTAATGTCTGGCAAAAGCATGGCAGTGCCAGGCAATGGTGGGTATAATGGACATACTCTAAACATATGGCACAAGCGTATTTGGTGTGCAACCCTTTGCTACTTGCATGAGGGGTGGTAGTGGCAGTACCGGTTATAGTGGCGAGTGTTGAGGGAGTTTAATTGAGTGGGATCAAATTCCGTAACTCTGGTAAAGATGGGCAGTTGTTGGTTGGGTGTCCCTCTTTCTCACATAGTGCGCAAGGTGGTGGGATGGGGAGAGGGAGTGGAGTTGTGGGCTCCTTCTTCTTTCTCCTACCCCCAGCTGTGGCAGGGGGGTTAGTGAGTGGGGGTGCGGTGGGGGTAAGTGTAGGAATCATCATGGGGATTCCTTTTGTTTGGGGGGGAAGGGATGGTTGAGGGACCATCTCTGGTGGATGTAAATACCAAACTAGGATTGCTAACACCATATTAGGTAGGGTGAGCATTGCAGCTACCTGAAAAGATTCGATGCCTGGTGGAGGGTAAAAGAAGGGAATTTGGGTGATGGCTTGGGGAACTGTTTCCCAAATTGGGATATGTCCTTGGGGAGAGGTGGATTCGTGAACTGTTGAGGTCGACGAGTTCACAGGAGGCTCATGAGGGAGGAGTTCTGTGACTATTGGGATGTTAGGAATGATTGAAGCCTCCTAAGGAGGAAGAGTATCCTCTGTGTGAGTTATGTTAGATGATACTACGCATACCTGATTGGAAGGATGAAGGAGTGGGGGTGCTCCATGGTAAGTTCCTAACAATGAGGGATCCTTGAAAATTCCAGGACTCATATCAATGAGGGGATATGCGTTGTGGTTGGTCTAGATGAGAGGAAGAATGTTATCGATGTTGGCAGATGGGTTAGGTTCGTAATGGGAAACCTATTCAATGGTAACGATCTTCCCATTGTGGGGGAACATCATCGTGCGAAAGACGGAAGAGGCAATTTCCTTCATAGCGTACATGTATCTATGACCGAATAGGATATTGTAATCGAGCGGGGCGTCGATAACTTCTATGTCAATAAGAATGGTTTTTCCCCCAAGTTCTACGGGNCCTCTGTGTGAGTTATGTTAGATGATACGGCGCATACCTGATTGGAAGGATGAAGGAGTGGGGGTGCTCCATGGTAAGTTCCTAACAATGAGGGATCCTTGAAAATTCCAGGACTCATATCAATGAGGGGATATGCATTGTGGTTGGTCTAGATGAGAGGAAGAATGTTATCGATGTTGGCAGATGGGTTAGGTTCGTAATGGGAAACCTATTCAATGGTAACGATCTTCCCATTGTGGGGGAACATCATCGTGCGAAAGACGGAAGAGGCAATTTCCTTCATAGCGTACATGTAGCTATGACCGAATAGGATATTGTAATCGAGCGGGGCGTCGATAACTTCTATGTCAATAAGAATGGTTTTTCCCCCAAGTTCTACGGGGACATTTTGGAAGAGCCCTTCCGAAGATGATGGGTGTCTGTCATAAGCTCGTAAGGTGATGGCAGAGGGTATGAGTTTGGGGGAACCAAGTTTCTGCCATACTGATTTGGACATAATGCATGTAGATGCACCTTCATCGATGATGCACCGATGAACTATGATGTTCCGTATTTTTACTGGGATTTGAAAAGCGATCAAGGCAGGAAGACGAGGTTTGCCGCTGTCGAGATCGAACGTAATGAGTCGAGTATCTGCCAGGTCGACTGCCCCTAAGGTGGAAAGTAATGATTTGTGCTGAGTGGGGCAAGTCTGGAGGACCTCTAAGACTGACATGGTAGCCGGGGATTGTGATAAGTCATCGACCAAACTATAGTTATGAGCTGCCCTAGCCTGTGGGTTGTGGACATTCCTGCGCAATGGGATGCTATGGATATGAAGAGGTGGCTCAGTGTTAGGGAAAGGGATCACCAACGGGGGTCCCGTTGGTGTGGGGTTTGTCTCTAGAAGGATGGGAGGAGACTCGACGGGTGTGTGATACTGATGGTTACGTGTTTGCAGAAGGATTTATTCCTCACTAGTGAGGAGGATCGTGCGATCTGTTGGATTGTTGGGGTTGAGGTATTTTCCCACCTGAGGTGGGGGATGCTGTGTGTCATGTTGGGTGTTTATCACACCTTGATGTGGAATAGGATTTTGAAGTACGACAGGAGGGGGTTGTTGCACGTATTTTTGTGGTGCTTGTTGAGGGGCAGGTGGTGCTGGAGGATGGGGAAGACTGTGAAATCAGCGATTTGGGGGCAATGATGAGTGTAATGGCCGAACTAACCACAAAGGGAACAAGGGAAATTGGTTTTAACATTATTTTTATTTCTCCCTTGGTGTTTATTATTATTTCCCCCCTGGGGGTTTTGATTCCCTGGGTTTTGGTTGCCCCTAGTGGATTGGTTCTGCTAGGGTTGATTCCCGCCTGGTCCTGGGTTGTTGTTGTTCCTGTTCCATCCTTTCTTTCTGGTATTGTTTGGCGGATGTGTTGGATTGGCCATATTCAGTTGTTTAAAATTTTGATATTGTTGAACGAGAGAAGGTTGGACGAAATTCACCCCAGCATGAGGATGTGGGGGAGCCATGGGTTGTGGTGGACCAAGAAATGGAAAATACAGATTCTGTGGAGGTAGTGAGCCATAAGGTACATAGGAAGGCATGGTGCTTTCACTAGTACTATAGGCTGAGGTAGAGGGGGTACAAGAACTCGTTGGAATAGGTGGATGTATGGGGGGTGCCGGTGGTGGTCCACTAATGGGTGGTGGTATAGAAACAGGGTATGATTGTTGATAAGGTGGTGGGGGGTAATAAGAAGTGCCCCCGTATGCCGGCGGGTATTGAGGTGTTCCATACATCGGTGGTTGTTGGGGTTGTGGACCGTGATGAGTAGTGGTACCAATCAGTCCGTCTGCTGAGTGAGACATCCCAGGTTTGTCTTGACCAAATGGGACAGGTTTGGGAATATCAAGAAGTACAGTGTATAAGTACCCTGACTATGCATAGATGAGGTCATACTGTTGGGCCTTATTGATGGCTTCCTCTTCAGATTGAGGGAAGGTGGAAGCTACATCCTTACCTAGAAGAGAG
>JASDQU010379656.1:0-11239 GCA_032191745.1 Picea mariana | reverse complement strand
TAATGGCCTAAAGCCGACATAAATAAAATAACATTACTAATCTAAATTACAACTAATGGCCTAAAGCCGACATAAATAAAATA
Organism: Picea mariana; assembly: GCA_032191745.1. Taxonomy (NCBI): domain Eukaryota; kingdom Viridiplantae; phylum Streptophyta; class Pinopsida; order Pinales; family Pinaceae; genus Picea; species Picea mariana. The sequence goes on along the minus strand of JASDQU010379656.1, from coordinate 11,156 downwards.
GCATTACTAATCTAATATGCCCCAATTAAGGGGTAATGAGCCAACATTAGGGCTTAACAGAAGAATTATTTTGTATAATCTACATGGTTATATGGTGCTTTGTATCATATTGTACTTTTAGAGTTTTCAAGTTTTGTATTCCATAACACATGTCATTATCATAGGTTTATATATTGGATTTATTAACTTATGGATGTGCATTGTTGGCAATGTATACAAGACTTTGGAGACATTTTTCTTTGGTGACTTTTCATCGTGTTGATCTGTTCTAATAGGTAATGATCTCAAAACTAGCATATAGGTTAATTTTTTCCCTCCATGCATTTTGCATTATCCCTTTCTTGGTTCATTTTTCCTTAGGATATACCCCACTGAGTTGCAACAGAGAGATTTATTTGTTGTTGAGAAGTTTGGTAATTCATGTTGTAGAGCCTAACATTCATGGGTTCCTTAGTTAAAACCATGTTCTCATTTTAGAACCCATGTTGAAGTATTTTCATAGGCCCAAGAGCCCTGTTTAGTCTCACGGTGACTTTTTGATGAAGCCTCATAACTTATTCTCATTCTTATTCTAGCTAATACCTCATGGGGCTCCCCAATTTTTCAGTTAATTGTCACTTCATTGCATTCCCACTTTCCCTTTTAAACCTAATGTCGGTTTCAACTTGATGTCATTTATCTTGTTTCTTATGCATTCTTTAATTTTCTATCCTTGTATGAATTTCCTTTGTGACTTGACACCTACATCCCTGGAGGAAACATTCCCTCGAGTGTCCATATCCTACACACATTCCTTGCATCGAGCATAGGTATGTTCCCTATTCTTGGGACTAGTTTTTCTTGTCTGTGACACTTGTTTCTCCCACTCTATAATATCATTCTTTTATTCTTTTTCGGGATTTTATAATATGAAAAATAAAATAAAATATAAAATATAAAATAAATAGGATGGGAAAGAGTCAAGTTATTTGTTGTGTTTGGCAGTAGTCATGTTGACCTTGAACAAAGAGATAAGTATTGAATCTTCATATTAACAGATTGGATTTAGTATGGCCTTAAAAATTTGATCTATGTTATTGGAGTCTTTAATCCTCCAACTAGTTATCCTTCCAATCACTATGGAGAGTTTATTGATGCCTCCTTTTTCATAGACTTGTGTCATCGTTCATTCTTGAGTATATTCTACCAGTGTCACTTTTTGTTTCATGCTTTTTTGCAATGGAAGTATCAACCTATGTAGGAAACTCCTCATAATTCCATTGACTTCTTGTTGGTGGGTCAGATCTTATCGACTATGACAAATTGCTCTGAGATTTTCACCTAGAGTAGTACCCTATGCCTATTTACATCATTGATAGGTTACCTTTCACTCAACAGATGAGATTCCATCATTGGTCAATGACTTAGTGGTTTCACATGTGTTCGACATAAATAAATTATTCACACTTTGGGATTCAAGCAGTACCTTGGTTTCCATTTTCTTCATTGGTGGAATTCCTCACCTCTGTCAATGGTTTTCATTATTGGTCATTCCTTAGAGGGTGTATTACATGCACTATTCCATTTGGTGCATGAATGATACGTACCTAGTTGTGTGTCCATCCAAAATTTCATCTGAGTCCTTGAAAATATTCGTCCTTCTATTCTTCCTCATGTTGGATGATGGGGGATGCCTTAATTCCCTCCTTCCAGTGAATCTCTTCCCATCGATTTTTTATCATTTTCTATAGGATTTGGATCTGTAGTCATCAATGGCAGGTTCCCTCGGTATTGACAGTGGAAATACCTCAATGTTCCTAGATTGATATATTCTACAAGGATTCGATGCCAACTCATTCATTCACACATGTTAGAATGTACTAGGTACCTTGATGCTCATTATCATTATGAGTGGGTTTTCTCATGTTTGTTAACGATTATACATCAATGGATGGTAATCAAATCGTGTCTCACTATGTTCAACTTCATCTCATCTATTTTCATGGTGTAGACTCGTACCATCGGTGGTTTGATTTGGAGACCTTGGATCTATAGTAGCCTCACCTCTTTTATGCTTCTCCCTAATTTATATTGGGAAATACAAGATCTTTTCTATGACATTGGTACTTCTAGAGGATCAACTTGTACTATATCATTTTTGTATATCCTCCTTTCATTATGATACATAGATCCACTATGTATCTCTCAGTGGCTATGATCTCTTTTGACATGGATCCACTATGTATTCATTTGTTTTGGCCATGATCACTGATTATATGCATATCTCATGGATCCACAATGTACATGATTTGGCAGGCATGATTTTGTCACTCTTGAGCATGGGTATTCCCACCTCAAGAAGAGATTACTATTACTCATTTTCTATTGTAGGTTTTGTTCTAGAATTGTGTTCAATGAACTCTACCTAGGTCCACTGCACACTCCCCTCCTGGATTTTATAATGTATTTCAACCATCATTTTATTTTCTATCCTCACACATTAGGGGTTATCATTTCTATCATGTTTTTACACTTGCATCATAGATGCATATATTGGCCTGATAGCTAAATCCCTTTCCTGTTTGCAGACCATAATTCCCCCTTTCCTCCTCAAAATTCTTTAAAAGACCCATTTTCTAATCCATACATTCCTTAATTGTTATGCAACATGCGTATGTACTCTATTTCTCTTCAATAGAGTGTGTATGCATTTATTTGGCTCAAAAAAAATTAAAATTGCAAATTTTGGGGTGGGGTTTATGGGTTCCTATGATTCCTGACCCCCTGTAGCTTGTCTATAACTACTCTAACCAATTGTTTGGAGTATAAAAGGATGCCAAGGGGTAGAGGAGAGAAATCAATCATTGGAGCATCATTATTCTAGCCTTTTTTTCTAGAGTCTACAAGCCCCTTTTCCCATTCCTACAACATATTCCCTTTAGTTCTGGGAACCCTTGTTTCCAACCATATTTACTTATTTATCCCATCAGAGAGAGACTCATTATGTTTCTTGGAATTGTGATGAGAGAAGAGTTCGAATGTGTGAGTTAGTATTTATGGGCCCAGGTGGAGGAACCTAGATGCTAGTTCTGTAGTAGTGTCACAGTGGTTACAAGCTGTATTGTTCCTTGACTTTGTTGTTATCATAATAAAGAGATATATTTCATGTCTAGTTTTTTTTTTGGTTTTATTATTTTTATATTTGACCATTGAATTATATGAAATACTAATGTGTTTAATTTAAATTAGTTTGTTTAAAAGTTAGTTATTTGTAACTACCTACCTTGCAGTTCTCCTCTTCCTTGTGTGCAAGTTATTAGAGAAATTCTTGGAGTGGAACGATGGAGCAAGGATTCACATGAAGGATCTACATCAAACGTTAGGATCTAGGTTGGTATCCTCTCCTCTTGTTACAAGTTAGTTATTTAGTTAGTTACAAATTCTTAACTTCTTTTGGGAATAGAGTTGGTTCTTTGTGACAAACGCTGTGTTTTTCCTTATATCCTAGCCATAGGAGTTCATTCTCCACAAACACTGAGCACTATTAATTTTTTCTTCTTAATGTAAACCCACAATATTCAGGTTTTGAGGTGTTGACAACCCTGCCAATGGAAGAATAAATATTTCATAGATGTTTGAATCAATGTTGTGCACCATTTCGACCTCTACTTCCTACTCTTTTAATTTTGACAAGTTCTTCCTCGTTTCTTTCTTTAGTGGCCTCGAATTCCTCTTCACCATTATTTTCCAAGGTGAAAATTATTATTTCTTGACATTTATGCCTTTTTTACCATTTGTTGTTACAACCAAATCATATTCCTTTTTATTTTCTTTCCTCTATTTCCTTTGGTGACATTATCATAGGTTGAGGTAAGGTTGTCTTATGAACCCCAAAATGATATTTTCTTCGTACATGTGCTCTAATGGTAGAATTGTGTGTAGCCTTATCATTGGATTGAATATGACAAGAAAATTTCCTAGCCTCCATAATATTTTCACAATGTTTTAGGAAAAGCTCATGTTTAATGTCTTCTCTTAATCCACCCATATAAGATTCCAACAAATGCTCATCAATTATGTTATCCACCATTTTGGCCAATACTTGTAATTTTGAATTATAATCTTCAATATCACCTAAGTGATTTATTCTTATCAATTGAATAAAGTATTATTGTTCCCAAACTTTCCCATATTGTGCTTCTAAGTCTCTTGTAATAAACTCCAAGTATAATGATAAAAAGAGGGCTTTCTTTTAACTACCCATTGATACCATTGATATGGTTTTATCTCAAAGTTCAAAGTTGCTATGTGAATCTTTTGCTTATCATCCATAATACTATGTAGTTCAAAATATTTCTCTATTTGGTTCACCCAAGTAAATACCTATGTTCCATCAAACTTCCTTAATTCAACCTTGGTAAGGTTCACTCCTTTTGGAGACCATCCATAAGCAACTCAACTATTGGAGTTAAATCCTCCTGGAAAATTATTATTATTGCAAAGTTGCTCAATCTGAATACTACCTTTATTTTCATGAATCCCTTTAGACACTTTATCAATTTTAGGGAACCTCCCATCTAAGGATTCTATGATCTAATTTTGTTCCATTCCATCCATGTTTTTTTTCTTATTCCATCTTTGTTTTCATCATTTCCATCTTTTTTTTCATCTATTCCTTATTCTCATCCATATTCCTTTCCATTTATGTTTGAGTATTCATCAAATCATCTTGTTTCACTAGCATGTCCTTCAATTCGTTGATTTGACTATGCAATTTGGATAGCTAGTTTTATATCTCCTCATTTTCTTCATGAGTCATGGAGGAGATTTATGGAGGTTTAATTAGTAAAAAAAAAATTGGATCCTTCTTTGGAGCCATGGAAAAAATTTAATGGGTCTTAAGGACAAGAGAGTGTCAAGCGCTATATCTCTTTGATATATGTGCAAAGTCTAAAAACAGTACTTGGCCCAATATCTCAAGGAACTAACTATAGAGTATTATTTCTATGATATCCCACTAACAACCTATATTAAACAACAACTTGTGGCAATCAAGGCATATCATAGAGTTATGATGTCATCACAATAGCATCATTCTTGCTCTTTCGATCTTATAGAATCCATCATCTGTCCTTTCTAGATAAATCCATCTTCTCACCATTACATATCCATACATTTATTATGAGGTGTTATCATAAAAAATTCAATAAGAAATTTTAATAGATTTTAGCGAATGGAATAGATCAGATCTGATTGATACGATCCTTAATGTATTTTTTGATATATATGTAATCTTGTAGGCATTGTGAGATATGGGCCAACATAATGTAAAATAAGGCCAAGGACGACCAGGCTTAGTGAGGCCTTTGTAAGTAATCGATATCTATATTAATGAGATTGATGTGTGATTTGAGTTTTTTGCTATCTTTGATTTATTTTTTTATCTGTTCATGATTCTATGCAAATCCATAGATTTGAATGTGTGAGAGTGTGAGGAGTGAAGTCAATAATATGTGGAGTCAAAGCCTTGAGGAATACAGAGAGCGAGAGAACAGAGAGTTGCAGCCTTGGTTGACGAAGAAATTGAGAGGAAACACATTTTCCAGCGAGGAGGGAGATCCATTTTTTATCACTTGATGGATCGATGGTGATAAAAAGGAAAGTCTTGAAAGTGGCGTTAACCAATAGTCATGATGCCCAGTGGTCCGATGTCCAACCGGAATGGAACCAAACTTCAAAATAAGCAGAGTTGGTTGATGTCCTAACATTCTGATATCCCAATCCCGGGGATGTCGTATTGGAGTTTGATTCAAAGTGTAGATACCGGTGGCCCAGTGCCCCGGTATGGTACCCTAACAGTTTGATCATCCCGATGAACTGGTATTGGTTAACTGGATCAAGATTGAAAGGATCGTATAGTTGGAGCAAGTGGCTCAGTATGTCAAGAAACCGATAACCCAAGAAGTCGATGGAGCCAATAATTCGATGACCCCAATATATCAGATCGTGACTTTGGTAATTTTTGAGTCAATTGTTGATTTTGGTCGTTGTCGATCTGGTAAGCCTGGTTATAGCACTTGTTCCTATGGTTGAAGTGTTGGATCGAGACCTATAATTGTTGCATGGTCAATGTTTAGTCCATGTGTGGACTATATAATCCACGGGTCCGAAGATTTAATCTATTGAAAACACGATCTGAAGGACCCCCAGATTCGGTCTTCGTCAAATTTCCAATGTATTCCATATAAAAATTAGATTTAACAGCTATGAGGTCCTTCTCATAATTTTTGCCCCTTGCATATAGTATCAAATAGTATTCATTATGGTATTAATCTCATTTTCATATTCAATACAATTCCACCTACAGTCTATACTTCTTGAAAAATCTTTCACTCAACCAAAAAAAGTATGATTATCGATGCTTGTAATTATTTCACTGTGACATTCACAATATCCCATGAAATGATCTTAGAATTATAAACTACTAATAATTAAACTAATTTTTATTGTTAATCATATTCAACGCAATGAAGTGGCATTCAATATATATTCCTTACTAACATCACACAATGTAATCAAGTATTTATGCAAGTAAACAAATGTGTCAATATTCATTCTTACACAATCACACTCTTCACTAGATTCATATTTTAGAATTCATTCAATAGTTAGTTTTATTTTTTCTTTTCAGTGTACCTCCATCCCCCTCCCACTTCTATTAGGATCTGAGGAGTGATTAAAATTATATTTATTTGTACAAATTCATACCACTCTTTTTATTGCTCAACAGTCTCTTAGGAGTACTGGAAGGTATTTCCTTTCACTGCTCTGTAGTCCCTCGAGAAACCCTTCCATGACATTTAGTTATACAAATGTATTTACTATATAGTCATGCATCCATTCAATGCATCAATCATGTATAATCATTCATAAGTATCAGATCACCATTTGTATGATTACATAGTTTATTTATGGACATTCACTAAATGCGTCCTCACATTGAATAAAAAATAACGTAATTCAAACTCGTGTTTTACCAAGATGAATTGGAGGACTCAACCAACACCTTGACACATCATCCAACCACCTCCTTATTATTGTTTTCATTCATTTGGAAACCTCCCTCTTTAGCCCAAAACAGAACACTAGGAATATACTCCTTTAGTTCTCATCAATGTTGGAAAAGATGTTGCAATCCAAGACATTGATTATAAGAAAATAAGAAATTACCCTATTCTACCATGCATCCTATTTGCCAAAAGATTCTCATATTTTATTTTGAAAATATGAAACAAACAATAAGGAATCTCAAAAAATGTATAACATCAATCATACATATATTGGTGAGACCTTTCCAAGTGTGTAAGGAATGCCCAAAATGGAGGTCAGGATCAAAATTTATGGGCATCCATCAAAATGTTTTTTCTATGTCAAAAGATTATTTTCAATAGAAAAATGCATGTGCCGCAAAACTCATATAGATTTTGAAATGTATAAAATAAAAGTTATAGATCTTTTTAATACCTTTATACTAGTATAAAGAGCACTCAAAACTGAGTTTGGGATCAAAAGTTATGGAAAATATACTAAAAGATTCCATTTTTTTCTTATTTAGGATACATATTGAGCTTGCTAATTTCTTATCTAAGACCATTATGTTGATACTGAGAGGGGGGTGAATCAGTATCAAGTACAATTTAAAAAAAAAATCAACTTAAACTTAAACCATTCAATTATATCCAATGAGCAATGAACAATAGTATAAGAGTTACACCAATACACCACAATACACCATGCACAATATATAAGAAATAATCAATAGTTATTGTTCAAGGGATGTAATGACTTCCAAAGGTAGCTCTATCTTCCAAATACAAAGGGAGGGATAAGCCTCCAAAATGAAGATACAATCCTCCAATATCAAGAGAGGGTTGACTTCTCCATCCTTGCCCCTTCATTTCTCCCAAGAATATATGAGAGATAATAAAACTTTACATTAAATCATCACCATCAACTAACCATCACATAGAACCAGATAATGCTTCCTGAGAATTCTTCAACTTTTGCAATTCTTCACTTCTTATAATACTCTAATCCTGTAGATAATATAACTCAATGTATTCTCTGAAACTCCTCAAATTTTCACTCCTTGCATCCTCCACAAAAAGAAGTTATAGAGAGAATGGTAGACCTTATTCAATTCTGGTTTATTTAGGAGAGTGAACTTGTACAGAATGCCTCGCCCTCAATATTTAACATCATATTTTTAAATCTGCACACAAGAAACTACAGCCCGTACTCTTTCCAATGAAATTGTCTCACTTCATTTGGATTCTCTATGAATAATTTATGACTATTTTACCCGGAACAATTATTTATGACTAGCTTCAGGACTAGTCAAAAACCCTATCTTCCACAGAGTGTATCTCCAAAATTATAGTGAAGAAAAAGATGAAATTTTTACCATAGGTACCTAGATATGTCTTCTCAATACCATACCAATTTCACCATATGAATAGTTCTAGAAAAAAACAATTATAGTGAAAATGGTAAGATGACTTGTAAATAACATACCTTAGAACACATCACCAAAAGACTTCATCCTCCCTTGAAATATGGCCTTTTTTACTTCAAATTTCCTCTGAAATTCGACTTGTGTGTGTTTAAAATGAATGTATAATAATATGTATTTATACCCTTTATGTCACTTCCTTTTAACATTAGGGCCGACCTGACACTTTCTTATTTTGTAATTCTTTTATTTAATTATCTTCAGGGTCGATCTGTACTTCCTTCTTCAATTCACTTTGTCATCTTCAAAAATTGATTTCTCTTCAACCATGAGGATCCATGTGACATGCCACCTACCACCAAAAATAAAATGATGTATACTATTCATCCATGGGTGTTTTTTCTGCATGTGAACAGTCCTTCATGTCCAAATACCTTCATCAATATTTCGGTCCAAAACCAATGACTATGGTTGACATCAATGACAACAACCAATATTCCAACAATCTCCCCCTTTGTCATTGATGGAAACACTCATTCTCCCCCTGTCATCATGATCCCAATTTCTCTCCCCCTTTGACATCAATTGAAAAGAGTAGGACTGCTCCCCTTGAGTTTAATGGCAAAAGGTAACTCTCTTCTTTGGGGCTACTCCCCTTGAACATATAGCACTTAATAACACTTCATTTTTATGGTCACTTTCTTCCTTGGAGATTTTTCATGGATTTAGGATGTATATGTTACTTGGTCTTCTTGTTGCATTTGCAACCAATCTTCCTAAACCTTATTCTTTGATTTTGCATCTTTGTGAGTCAAACGTGAGAGTATATCATTGATCACACATTTTACTAACACTGAGTAGATTATGCTTCAAGTCTTCAACCAATAGGACATTTTTTGCTTTTACATTTTTTCTTCCAAGATCTACTACACCTTTTCCAATTATTTTGGCAGATGAGTCATATCCAAATGCAACATTGCCACCCTTTCTCTTAAGATGATGAATTTTTCTTGATCCCCGTTCATGTGTGAAGAACATCCACTGTCTATTTACCATTCATCTTCTTCTTTACATTCTTCAGTGGTCAATTCTATTCGACAATCTTCATTGTTTGGAATCTATTTTCTTCTCCATACTGTGGTTGGCATAGGGACATCTTCATTCATATATCTGGAATCTCATGCTTTTTGACCAAGATAATTACATTTGTAGCATACAATAACTTTTTTCCATCAATGGGGAAAATGAATTATAAATTATGTTGACAAATCCATGATTATTTCCATATCTTCTATTTACACCATTCATGTTTCTTGCACAGTTGTCCAAAATTAATTGCCTTGTGTCCAAAATTTTTGCAAGTATAACAATGACCAAGAAATAAATTTTGATACCTAGGAGTAAGTGAACTTCTTTGTGATGTAGTCCATATGGGTTCATGATCTACTCTTATGTAGTTTCCTTCATACTCCTTGAATATTCTTTGATTCCTAAAGGTAGGAGGTCTTCTTGGATATTCATCTCTTTTGTAATCATTCCTTCTTTTTGGTATCCTGGTCCAGTTCTCATCAACAATTTGTTTAGCTTTTTCTTCAACCTTCTTGTTGGTATTTGCTTCTTTGTATGAAGTTTCACCCATGCATCCAATATGTGTTAAGCCTTTTGGCACTTGAGAGTTTCTTAAGCTCTTCCTCAATGAGACAACTTCTTGTTCAAGTTTCTCACAATCTTCTTCTTTCTTCACCATTTGGACATTCCTTGCTTCTCCTATTCTTCTTGTTTCTTCGAGTAGAGTTTTCAAGGAAATGGTTTCTTCTCTTAGTTTCTCAAACTCTTCTAATTGTTTCTTCAAGCTTACAACTATCTTTTCACAACTACCCAATTCACTTCTTAGTTTTCTATGCATGTCTTTGAGCTTGCTATTTTCAATCTCAACATGCTTCAATTTTTTAAGATTCTCATCTTCTTGTTGAATCCTTTATTCTTCATGATTTTCTTCTTCTTCATTGGACTTTTCTTCTTCAAATTCATCTCTTTCAATCCTTGGATGAGGAAATTCAAATTCAACATGTCTTACTCCTTCACAACTAAAGTAAAAGAATTGACCTCTATTTGCTTCTTTGAAATCTGAGATGTTGTAATTTTCTTCAACTTCTTCTTCTTCTTCTTCTTCTTCTGCTTCTTCTCTTGCATAAAGATCTTGTAGCTTGTCCCAAATCTCTTTTGCTAATGTACATGATCCCGCCTTGGATTTCACTGAATCTGACAATCCATCCAGGATGGTATCTATTGCCAAATTTTTGTTCCTTTTTGCTTCCTTCTGAGCTGCAATCTTTGGTTTCTTCAAAGCATTGTATCCTGAAGCAACTGAGAACCAAACATATGCCCCAAGATCTTTCAAGTAAGTTTCCATTCTATTACTCTAGTATTCAAAATTGCTTCCATCAAATGGTGGAATCACATTCGGAATGTTGTCTTCCATTTCTGCTTAGGATCTTCCTTCCAGTGGTTAAATTGTACTAAAGGTAACCTGCACTGATACCAATTGTTGATACTAAGAGGGGGGTGAATTAGTGATCCAGATGGATATCGGTGGCCACCCACCTTTTCCAACTGGCTCAAAACAGTTTTCTGACATTTTGGCAATTTACTATTTTTAGCAGTT
>JASDQU010379650.1:0-10191 GCA_032191745.1 Picea mariana | reverse complement strand
TAGAGGGTTTCCCAGGATAAATGCTGTGTCTCTTGTGAATGTGTATTTCTCAGTGATCTTGTTCTTATGATGCTCTTATCTATTGAAATGCAAAGAACTATAATAATGGAATAAACATTAACATTAGGTTCATCCAACCACATGAACAATGACGCATCCTTATCCATGTCATGAGTGCACCCAAAGTCAACTACCCATTCATTCTGCGTAGAATCCGACAAAAGGCCTGAGAAGTTCCAACTTGGAAGGTGAAATTATCAACGGGTCGATGTACAACAGACATGTCTCCTTCAAGGCATTTAACCTTCTCTTCTAAATCATATATCTTATTATAACATACTTTCTCTACATGTCTATTCTTTCCATAGTATTGACGTGTCTTCTTCTTTTGAATTTGTTTTGGTGCATCTGCCCGCCTCTGAGGTTTCTGGTTGTGGTATGCAAGCTTTTGTGTAGAGGCATCAAATTGTATTCTATCCTTAGGATCCATCTTTCCCTTTCCCTTAAGAAAGTGGGCCTGGTGTTTGCCACCAAGATTTCCTTCTTCAAGTAGTTTGTGTTGATAAATAACTAAAAGACCACAAAAGATTCAAAGGTGTAATCCTTACCATATTCCTTGCATGATTTCTAGTTGGTACGGAAATTCAACATGAACATTTTGAATGGCGTTCTCAAGTTCATCAGAACCAACTCGATGAGTTGTCCTTACTTCTTCTGATTATTATTTCCATATTCTCCCAATTTCAACTGGATTTATTTGACATGTGCCAAATAGTCCTCCATTATGTCAAAAGAATGAGGATCGAGAGAGATAAACTCTTTCTCCAGCTGCATGATGTGGCTCTCATCTACTCGGTCGAACAACGATTTTAGCTTCTTCTAGACTAGTTGATGAGGGAAGTTGATTCCACTGAGGTTAAATCGAATATTCCATACGATGTAGGTCGTGATGACCCCTACAACCTCATCCTTCTTTCCATCAACAAAAAAATTTTCCTAATCGTTTGTTGTATCTGGAATTGCAACCTTCATATACTACCACAATCCTTGATATTTAGTAGGGTTTCCATATCTGGTGCGCATACTGCATAATTTGAGTCGTTCATAACAACATGATAAATATTTGAAGCCATATTCGATCTCTAGATAGAGACTGGTTTGTTTTAATTAGTTCCAATCAACAAACCACCAATCCAAATTCAATCATGCAACAGATCCAACTCAACAAGATTTGCAGATAACAGGTCGATGTTTTAAACCATCAACTCTAATACCATGTTGGGGAATAAGGTGGAACACGACATGAAATTAAGAACACAGTACTGTAGATAATTGAAGAGGAACAATAAAAAATTTTGAAGATAAAGGGTGGTGTCTAAAGACACCATTACAACACTTAATCATAGTGCAATGTGATCAAAACATCACAGTGCATGTTTCACATCTTGATTTGCATGATCTGTTTCAAAATACCCATGATGATAATGACCCAAGAGGTCTCCTTTTTACAGCCTCAATGCCTAACCAACTTCCATAGAATCCGAAAGGAATTGTTCACATGTAACCGTCAGCTGTTAGAGTTGACTCCACCAAATCCGTGCTATCGATTCAGCTCAACAAGGATGCTCAACTCGACTACCTACGCATCTAACTCATAGTCAATTATTGGGCTAGTCGATCCACCGCCTGACTATCTTTGATTGATGTTCAACTCTCTGACCAACGAGTATGTCGACTACTCAAACGACTAGTGTGGTGTGCTGGTTGATCACCTGACCGATTGTATCTAGATGTAGGTCAACCTCTTGACCGATTGAACCCATGAGATGTTGATGAACTATCAATGCTTGATGTTCCAAGAATATTATCTATGGAAATTTGAATTTTCAAATTCCACATGATCTATTGGATTCCTAACAAAGTTTTAAGTTGAATTTATTGATTACCAATTAAAGCACATGGTATAGTGCTCCATTCTCTCACTCATAAAATAGTTTCCATATCTTCAAAATTGTACCTTTATAACTCATCAAATATTCTTTCTTCATACCACTTATATTTCTCTAAGTGTTGTTCTATAGTGAACATGGAAACATGTTCTACTTATTTTTCATCTTCCTAAGGCTATGATACGAGTCCTCTTACTCTCTTCATATTTCCTTAGATTTAATGTTTTATAGATAAGAATATGGATTCTTACAACTTTTCCCAATAGTGCTACCATGTTGTATCTTTATTCCTAAAATGGAAAATCACCAACACATATTCAACCTTTGCATTAATATATATTGTCAACTCCACACCATTTTTTATAGGATGTAAATTTTGCATCAATGTTTATAGTGCATCGCCTCTATAACAACTGTTTGCATGATCCAGTTTGGATCATTATATTATTTTTCATATATATTGATGCTTTCATAGTATAAAAAATGGAGAAATCAACTTACAAGGTCATTTTAATGGCGGGTCCCAATTTGTAAAATTGGGGTATGAAACCTTTTGGAGCCATTTTGAGGAATTAAAAGGAATATTTTGGGGTAAACAATTTCCTAGCATAGATACTACCCCATGAATCTATTCTACACATTGAGAATTTTCCAACGGTGCAAAAATAGCTCCAATTGGAGCTCATATGCAAAAGTTATGCTTCCCACAAGTTGACCTACCTTGTTAACCACCATGGTATGAGAGGATGTCACATCATCCCTCGTTACTCATGCATATGAGGCTATCCATGTGAGGAATTTCAAGAATATTATAGAAGTTCCAAAACCTTATCACAATTGAGGGTTGAGGAAGTCAAAACCCTAACCCTAGGTGACTATCAGACTATGTTAAATATTGCGCTGCTAAGAGGAGAAGGGGTTCCATTCTGCGTTATTGTATTTTGTTCCATAGTAGAGAAAATCAACTAGGAGTGGAAAATTAGAGAGCATAACATAGGGGGTTAATTTTTTGTAGTAGCCTAACAAGCCACATGTCTCAGGTAACTCCGTAGAGAGTGCCTTCTCCTTTTTACTTGCATTATTTCCATACTAGAGAAAAGAGAGAAGAGCAACCTCACCTTCTAGCTGGGTTTTCTCCCATAAGGGTTTCCCAGAGAAAATATTTGTGTTATGTTATGGATGGTGTGTGATTGTATTTTACTATTCTCTATTTTCCACATTTTATATATTTCATGCATAAGCATAAAATTAGTAACTAAAGATTTTGCAATCTAAAGGAATTTAACTTTCATAGTGTAGATTTTAGTTTTATTTGTCAAATATGTTGTGATGAACTATTCTAGTGGAATATCCATGACAATTTACATATTATATTGGTATTAGAACAAGTTTTCTTGGGGTAGTTTTGAAAATTTGCAGGGATCCAGGAATCAGTTTAAGAAGAAAGTCATAGAACCCTAGCCATCGCTTATGAGTCTGTTCATAAAAACCTAGAGATCCAATAGAGGAGAGATTTGAGAGGATGGAAGAGAAAGTAGATGACATATCTCCCAATATGTCCCTCCTCACGGTGGCTCTAATACGTAATATCAAACCAATCGAAGAAGTTGGAGGCTCAAACTCAGATATCAAGTTAGATAGGAAGTCAGGAGATAATGAAGACCCATAAAAGGAGTCATGGAAATAACTTGAGAAAGAGCAGTCAAATTTGAGTGGAATTAACCCTTCACAGTCCCTATTAAAGATGGAAGTGAAAGTGGACATAAAGCCATACCAAGGTGAGATATATGCATTAAAACTAAATCATTGGTTGCAATAACTAGAAGTTTATTTTAGTGTTCACTGTATAGATGAAGAGCAACAAATTTCATTTTATAGATTGAAGTTATAGGACCATGCTTTAACCTGGTGGGAAATCCATACAAAAACACTTAGGCTGGAGGGTGATCCACTAGTAACTAGGTGGGAGGACTTTAAAACCCTCATATGTCTGAATTCTACCCTATTTGGTATGTACAAGACCAATGGACCCCGTGTAACTACTTCATGTAGAGGCAGGGGCAGAGTGTATAGGAGTACACCAAGGAGTTCATAAATATGGCTATCATGTTGGTTATCTCTCCCAAGAACACAGATGTACTCCTCAATTATTTTTTGGGTTTACATAGTCATCTACGAAATTAGGTGATGCTATTCAAGCCAAGGACAGTGGACGAAGTGTGTGTATAGGAACAATACCCAGAAAACATGGGCCAAAAGAAGGGGCAACCAAGTGGTTCTAAGAAAAAATAATAACAAGGAGCTTCCAAGGAGGGGAATAAGTGGAAAGGGGGAAAATATAAGAAGAAAAAAATAACTACACATCAGTTTAAATATTCCAACAACCATTGCACTCATTGCAACATTGATGGCCACACTGAGGAAAAGTGTTAGAAACTACATCCAGAGTTGAACCCAAAGAACTGCAGGAAGGACAAAAAGAAAATGATCCTTCTAGCCACATGTTTGATAAGTCATATTGAAAGTAGCTCTGATGTGGATGAAAATATTGTTAGCAAATTTATGCAGAATTAGGTGAATATGAGTAACCTTCATCACCAGGAAGAGAAGGATATGACCAAGCTCTTCCACATCAAGATTCAGGTCAAGAAGACCAAGATAAATGATTTGTTTGACTCTGGTTCATAGTCTAATCTCATAGCAGTGGATCTATTTAGAAATCTTGGATTTGGGGTTCATGATCATCCTAGCCCCTATCCATTAGGTTGGGTAAACAAGGATATAGTGATCAAGGTAAAAAATCAGTGCACGATTAAATTTGTTGTAAGTGTTGATTTTATATATGAAGTAGAATTGGATGTAGTACCAAAGGATGTATGCATAGTAGTGTTTGGAAGCCCCTACATGTATATGAGGGATTCTATCTTCATGCGGAGATCCAACCAATACCGCTGCATCAGGGACGGGAAATCCTTCATCATCAACTCCCACAAAGGAAAATAACAAATTTCATTAGTAGCTGCCAATCAATATAAGAAGTTGATCAGTTCTAGTAAGAAATATGTTTTACTTTTCCTAAGGGAAAATCAATCCAGTGAAGAGTCATTAAATGTAAAGACATCCTTGGAAGGGTGTACTAAGGAGAAAAAAAATGAATAGGAGGAGTTGCTAAATTCATACAGGGGAGTGTTCTAGGAGCCTAAAGGGATACCACCTAAGAGAGAAGTGGAGCATGAAATCCAATTATTGCCAACCCCTTGTAACATTTTGGGTTGTATAGACAAATTTTTCTGGAAGCAAATGAAGTAAAGAAGAAGTTGCAACAGTTGTTGTAGCAGGGTGTGATTCAACCAAGTACCTCACCTTGTGGGTCACCCATCATTATTGTGCCTATTAGTGCTACACACGGTTGTAATACCCTATATTTGAGTTATCTTAGACCAACAAAACCCTTTAGACACTATCCCTTTTGGCATCACTTGCATGTGCAGATGAAGTCTCACTCGAGGTATCTATTAAGACTACAGGAACCAGGTTTTTGCAGTAGTGAGGGAATGGGAGTTTATTATTCTATTCATTCACAATTATATGTTATGTGCGTGTTATCCTACAAGTGATCTTATTGTTTTACTTAGTGAACTTCATATTCATATTACCATTATATTCTAGATTACAACATAAACCCATTACTATAGTAGTCATAACTATTGCGCAATGATTCCACATAAGACAAATCTAATCTAATATGCATCAATACATATTCCATGAAAAATCACACAAAATACATTCAACATAGTATTTAACATGGTTCACCCAACTCTGGGCTACGTCCACAACAATTGGATACTTTATTATGCTTTTGGTAATTGTCTCAAGCTTGTGCATTGTTCTTACAAAGATACATCATTGTTCTCTTTCTCTTTTCCTATCCTAGTTGCTCTGTAATGCAAGAATTTCTCTCTCTCTCTACATCATCTCTTTAGTATCACTCAACAGAACATAAACGAACAATACCAAAGATACATAACCTAGCAGAACAAAAAAAGAGAACCCCTATTCTCCCAAACCATTACATATTTATATATAAATTATAGGGCTTAAAACCCTACTTTGTTCTTCCCAAAACTCTATTATAATACGTGATAAATTCAAGTTAACTTGTTGTCGGGCTACTTTCATCTTCTTTTCCGTCTGCATGCTTCTTTTTCACTCTAACTATTGTTCTTCCTACTTTTGCACATCCTTCTATCTTTAGCACATCAGGTTGTCATCCTTTCTTTTTGCCTGCTTTCTTCTCATGATTTCTTCTTTTCTTTATTCCTCTTTCCGCGCACTATCCTTCTGAATGCGCCTCAACTTCACACTCCCTAGTATTCCTTCTTCTTTTGAACACTTATTCTACACTTAGTATTTTTATGTATATTCTTTCCAAAATTCTTGTCCAACATGCCCTCAAAACTCTAATGTGGCTCGTCCCAAGCCACTTAGGCTTGTTTCCTTCTCCTCCATGCTTTGATGAAATTTTGGGAGGATTCCTTAGCTACCTCCACTTCCTTGAGTTTTTCTACCTCTGTTTCTATGATCTCTTCGCCCCCCTACACAATCAAGGCTGTAAGTTCATCTTTTGCTTCATGAGCTACTTGTTTCACCTTGGCTTGTGTGGTGGCCAGTTCACCTATCACCCTCACTACTTCTTCCTGCAGTGGTCCTAAGCGTCGCTGAAGGATCTTCTTTTGATCCCTCATCTTCTCTAATTCCATGTATGACTTCCTCTGTGCCAAAATGGTTGTCATACGTTCAATTGTTGGAAGTATGATTATTTTCTCTAAATATTGTTGGGCCTTTTCCTGCACTTCTCTTAATTTGGCCTCCATAACATTCATATCTGGATCTTCCACTAATTCTTTCCAGATTTGTGCACTCTCCTAGCAGAGTTTGGCACACTCTTCCTCCACTTTCTTGATGTTGGAGACAGTTATCATCGACGTTCTCTCCCTTCCTCCTCTTACTTCTAGTGGTGTGCCTGGCGTACTTTAAAAATATAGGTCCACAATATTTGATCAGAATCCTTTGATGACTTTTCCAATCTTCAATACCTGCTCTTCTATAGTAGCTTCTACTACTATCAGGACTTCCATAATTTCCTTGTATAGTTTCTGGATGGCTGCTTGTGTTTTCTGTGCCATAATCCCAGCTTTGTCCTTTTCCTTGAGAGATTTCGTTACCCTTTCCTCAACCTCATTCTTGTATTTCATTGATTTTTCCACTCTAGTTTCAACATCTCTCTTCTGTTGGAGCACAGTTTCATATTTTTCCTGCAACTGAGCCCTTTCGTCCATTATTTTTGTCATCTCCCGGTGTGCTTCATCTCCTCGAATCTTAATCTCATGCAATAGGCCTATTTGTAGGTCTTGTAGTATGTTTATCGGCATCTGTGATACCACTATGTTCATATGGATTAGCGCCTTTGCTTGTTATTTTATTTTTGTCGTTCAAAATTCAAGTGCATCCATCTCAATTTGTAGTGTTATGTTCCCAACTTCTAGTTGGATTAATACTGGATGAATAATCTCCGCTTCCTCCACAAAAATTGTGGACATTCCTTCCTATGTATTGTGATATTTTGTTATGTTGGCTTCTTACAAGAGTTGTTGTAGTGATTCCAACTGATCCTGCACCTTTTGTTGTTTCTTTGCTTGTTTCCTAGTCGCTTCCTCAATGACTTCCTCCTCGGCGTCCCATACTTGGTATCCAATTCTGTCCATGTCATCATTGGTCAAATTATAAACTGGGGCTTCCTTGTGCACTTTAGTCTTCTTTAGCGCCCCTCTTATTGGATCCTTCCCCCTATCCTTCCATTTTTCTCCTACCGTGGGGACTATCTGTTGTGCTTCTGTTGTTGATGGGCCATGCGTGTTTTCTGTTCCATTATTCTAGTCATTCCCCTGCCCCTCATCCAAGTTTTCATCACTCTTATCGTGTTCTTATTATTATTTTGGGTGCCCTATTTTTTATGATGGGGTTTTCTACCCATCTTCCCAATCATTCATGATTAGGAAAACATCCTATGTTGTCAACTAATAGTTGTTTGGAAACCACTGACAAGTAGGGTACTTCTTTTCTTGCACATACATATGGTGCATGCCCGCTTTGAAGCACACAATATCCTTGTAGTTTTCCACTATCCTGGCTGAGATGCCTGGTGTATGTTCAATTAGATATATGATATGATCAAAATATACAAAAAATGTAACATTATTGTCTTGTTGCCTCCTTTTGTTTGGCGTATGCCATAAGTTTCCATACTGTGTGACCATAATACCTCTACCAGATGTTCCCATGTGTTGGTAATATCCCAACTCTTGCCATCCTACACTACTACATATGGGAGGATTATTCCACGCTTCCACTAGTTTCATCTTTTTTTTTAAACAGGGCAGGATTTTCGTCGTTATTGCCACGAAACTTCGTCGCAATATCCATGAAAATCTTATTTTAATCTAGTTGGGATTTTCATGGCAATAGCGATGAAATTTTGTGGCAATAGCAGCGAAAATTTTTCCTATCTCATTGGTCGGTGTTAATGGCTAGTTGACTATTTGATCTATATATACGTGACTTTAAGATACTTTGTGACACAATTGCTATAGTTGCGACACTGTTCTTGGCTTTTGTTTGAGCTGTTTATTTTTTCCATCACCCACTTGTTGAAAAAATCCAATTATGGATCTACATAGCTTGGATTTTGAACTTGCAATGTTAGAATGTTATTTTTTATTAATGTACTCATTTAACCTGTAAATTTTTGTTCAAATGTCCAAATTTCATGTACCTTGTTTTTTCCTTGATAATATATTATAATGTGTAGTACATATTGCATGTCTTTTGTTTTTGGATCTAGTTAGTATATTCTATGGAAAAGGGTATGTGGATTCCATAATATTTATGAGATCTTCCCATAATATTCACAAATTTCAAATAGAACTTGCATTATTTTCCACAGACAAAGAGATATAATGCATGAGTGTGGAAGATAAAATGGTAAAACAAAAAAGAAAACTGCAATTTCAACTTGTAAAAAGAAAAATTCGAGGAAGCCTCTAATTTCAATGAAAGAGGCATAATCTTACCAAATATTCAAGAAGAGACTATTCTGAAAGATTCACCTCACCCAGAGAAATATTAATAACGTTTCCCTCTTCGGCATAAATTCTTTGCTATCCTCAACATGTTGTAATAAATAATCGGTAGGTTGGCATTAGTGACAAGTTAGCCTGTTGATATTACATATAATTATTAATGTACGAGATATCATCCATTATTTAAGCATGCAAAAAAAAACCCAAGACTAAATATTGTGTTTGACATGATCGGGTCTGTACATTTTGGAAAACAAAGTACGTACGATAATTTCCATTATTTAAGCATGCAAAACAAAACATTGTTAAAATTTTTGTAAATTTACAAAAGTCAAAATGATTTTGACTTGCAATCGATTTCTATATTCCCTGCTTTAGCAGGGACTAATAAGATACATAAACACTAACCCTAAACTTATGTTAGGTATATATGTCATTATTATATAAAGAAAAAATTTGTACACATATGACCTTATTATAAAGATGTTATCTATGTCGTGATTAGGCACATAATAATCACTTTTAACTAACCACCTTCAACCATCTTAGATTATGGTTAGCCACCTTTAACTTTCTTGGCTTATGACTAAGCACCTTTAACAAATGAACTTATGATTATATACCATAGTCTTCCAATATAAATAATGTATATTTGTTTCAACTTTCTCAATAAAATCCACATGCCCTTTTCTGATATGTGATGTTGTTTCTCTAAATTTTTTATAATCACACGCAATTCTAGATGTAGTGATTAACTTTAGTTTGTAGTTTATGTAACTTGTTTATACACTATTAATAAGAATCAGTATCTAAAATATAAAAAATTCATGGCGAAATCTACGATAACATGATGAAATCTACTAGTCAGACAATGAAAAATGAGACCATGCCAAAGTGTCTTAGAAAATAAAATTGTGACCACTGTAAGTAGAATAAAATTGTGACCATTGTATGTAGATGAAAATCAACACGTCATAATTTAAACCAACCCAACCCAATTGTGGATGAAAAGTGGTTGGCATTCTTTTTTTAGTGGTGAATTTCAAAGATTGACATTTTGTCTACAAAACAACTTAGAGGCTAGTGTATGGTGTCGAGTGATT
>JASDQU010379647.1:0-11240 GCA_032191745.1 Picea mariana | reverse complement strand
CCTATCATATGCATCAATCCAATCCATACAATGACATATATTGGAACAAATCAACCACCTATCATAGGTCTTCCTAGGCATCACACCCATCAAGAATAGGTCACATATTGGCCATCAATGAAGTATATCCTCCACCTATGACAAGCAAAAACACATGGGCATCCACTGGAAAAAAATTATCCACATATCATAGGTCCTCCTAGGAATCACACCCTTTGAAAATAAATCCATACCAACAATCAATACAATAGAAATACCACCTATCATAGGTGAGAACACATTGGAATCCATTGAAACAAATTAACCACCTATAACATGTTCTCATGGGTATCACACCCACTGAAAATAAATCCATACCAACCAACAATCAAGTAGATCTACGACCTATCATAGGTGGGAACACACTAGCATCAACTAGAACAAATTATCCATATATTGCAACTCCTCCTAAGCATCACAACATTGAAAATAAATCCATACCAACCATCAATGAAGTAGATCTACCACCTATCTTAGGTGAAAACATACTCTCATCGCAAGACAAACTAAGGTTTCAACCCATCAAAGACTTCATTGGTAGAAGTGCTCATCGCAAGCACACTAGGGTTTTACCACCCAACAACCATTCCTAGGTTTAACAACTAAAACAGTTGGTCTTCAATTTAGAAAGAAGGAAATCCTAGTTCAATCATCTTTGAAACCATATAGAAAATTTGAGAATCATGTAATTAATGCAACTTCCAAAATTTCACCTCAATATCGAGGTTTATCTTATCTATTTTTTGCAAAATTTCAACCTTAGGGATGAATTTGAAATATTAAATTAAAACATATAATTTTTCACTTCTATCCAACACAATTCTCTAGGTATCCCAAGAAAATAAAGACCAGAAAATTGTATTTCATGCTAACAAGTTACAACCCTTAGGGAAGACTTTTGAAGCAAATTGCAAATCTCAAAATACCTTATTACAATAGATTATCATAGCAGTAAATTTTCTCCTTTATCTTCTAGATATGTGTTATATTACTCAACCAATTCATCTTAATGTTATGTCAAATCAATGTGCATAACTAGGGCTTAATCTACTCAATCATGAAGATAATATAAGCTAAAAATCATCAATGTAAGTAGACAAAATTTGGACAGCTATAAACTTCATATATATAAAAAAATATGAAGTATAAATACATACCACAACTTTATCACAATGTTGGTGCAATTAAATCTTTCCAAACATTAGCATGCGAAACCATAGGAAAACCCTAGCTACCAACTCCTTCTAGCTAGGAATCACTCCCAAGAAAAGATCGTAACTCCACTAAATATCCTCAACAAGCTAACAACAACATCATAAATTCCTCCTTTTCACATACACCAAGCTTGTATAACAAAATCACTCCATGCTAAATCTTGTATTCCTTAGGATTTGCAAACCTTGGCCATGTTGCATCACACAAATACATGACAAGACAATTCTAGTGCTAGGGTCCAAGTCTAGATGTCCACCTTAGGGTTTAAGTACTTAAATTATGCAGGAACATCCTTGGTCTCATGGTAATTAGCATAAACCAAATCAGTTAGATTTTGTTTTTGTAGATAGCACAAGGATCAACCTTTGCTACAGAAGACATGTTGCAGAACTTTCTATAGAGGCTAGGTTGTGAAACTTTCTATTGAAGCTAGGCCTTGGAACCTTTTGTAGAAGACAAGTTGTGGAAACTTTTGTAGAAGACGAGTTGCAAAACCTTTTGGTAGAGGACATATCTGCAGAACCCATTCACTACCACATAGGATGAAATGGTTATCAAATAGTCCAAAAGGAAGCGAACTGTCAAGAGGAAATATGAAGGGATGTGTGAGGAAGTGGAACGACTAAAACCATTTTGTCTTCCAACTAAAATGAACTAAAGGATGTATGTTAAAGAAGGGTTTTTTTTATGTTATCGGATTCCATTTGATTGGGTTTGGTGAGTTTATTTTTAGAGGGAAATTTCCAAACTGAGGAATCAAAGGTTGTTAAATCTCTAGAATGAAGAACCGAAAGGCATGACTTCAGAGCGAAAGAGTAAGAGGAAGTGAATTCCACAAGATGTTTTCATATTTCTAGAATAGAGGAATTCACCCAGAACCCAAGCATGGAATAAAATGCATATGAACTTCCTAGCATTACACTTAGATTGCAAAGAAGCAAAGGATTTCAATCGTTAGACTGTAAGAGATGATGAATGAACAAATCCATGCTTGATTAATAAAATATGCAATTACAGTTATGTTGTTGTTACCCCTTGTCTAAATAATTTCACTATTAATTCCCCATTGTATAAGTTGTTCTTACTTTAATTTATGTGAAAATTAGAACATTGGTAGTTGTGTACTCTGAAAGGAAAAAAATGGGGTTTTGTAGTTGAGATTTGAGGTGTAATTGAGGGTTTCTACATCAGGTGGTATAAGAGCTAGTTTAGCTTGTGAAAATTGGTTTTCTTAGAGTGTTATTGTATAAAATTGCTTGTGGGAGATACGTTATGAGAAACAGATCCCGGAAGTAAGTCTCGGGGATTTTGGTTTGATTGAATACTACGAGACAACTATGGAGAATTCCACCACAAAGAGGAGCAACTTGAGGAGGAGTGAGGAGCCAAGAGTTGGAGGAATTGAGAAGGACAATAGAATAATTGGAGAATATAATACATTGGGTTGCTGAAGTAGACTCATAATTAGAAGACAAGATCGAACAAAAGTGAAATGGCGATTAAGAAGACTTGACAATGCATCTAATATCTTTTTTGAAGGACAGAGGTAGTGCAAGGGTAGAAGTTTCATGCTACAATGGTAGTTTGAAATATGAGGCTCTCATTGATTGGATAAGGGGAGCTCGAAAGGTACTTTGAGTATAAAAATGTTCAAGATCCTAAATAAGTTCATTTTTCAATAACAAAATTAAACAAACATGCTACACTTTGATGGGATATTGTACAAAAACAAAGATTCAACAACAGACATGAAAAGATTAAGACTTGGAGAAAAATGGTGAGTAAAATCAAGGAGAATTTATTACTTGTTGATTACAAGAAGAGCTTATATAGGAAGGCACATAACTTGTCTGGGAGTACATTGAAGAATTTTTCAAATCGTACCTCGGATCAGGATTAAAGGAACCAGAATACAAAGGGTGGCTAGGTATATTAATGGACTGAAGTTTCAAATACAATATGAAATGAGCACACATAACTTTCATAATGTGGATGAAGCCTATAAAATTTCTCTAAAGGTAGAATAAAATTGTTATAGGAGATCACAACAAAATTTCATAGATAAAGGTCTTAGAGCCAAGGGAAGGACAAGTGCTACAAGAGGAAACAAGAAAGAAGATGAAGCAACCAACATCAAGAATATAATAGGAGGAAGTGGCACTGGGTTATGTAGAGGTTGAATAGGTAGAGGAAAGTATATGATCATTTTCTATAGATGTGGAGTAGAAGGTCATAAGGCATTTGAATGTCCAGAGAAGCAGAATACATGAAAAAGGAATGAGGCTCGAACTCATGATACCCAAGCATAGGAGGCATTGATTAGTGGCAGCAATGTAGAAGTACTTTAGCGGGACCAAGGGGAAACATTAATGTTTAGAAGAGTGTTTCTTAACCCTAAAATGAACACTGAAGTGGAGCTTGAATAGAGGAAGCATGTTTTTAAAACCAAGTGAAAAATTTAGGACAAGTGTTATAATATGATCATAGATGGAGGAAGTATGGAAAATCTAGTTTCCACAAAGGTAATGGAGAAATAAAATTTAAAAAATATCCCACATCCAAATCCATATTGGGTTTCATGGCTACAAAATGTGAATCAAGTGACTGTGACTGAACAATGTTTTTTGAACTTTCAAATCACAAATTTTAAAGAACAAGTATTGTGTGACATAGTAGAGATGGATCTAATCCATGCACTACTCAGAAGGCCATGGTTTTTTGATAGGAAGGTTTCCCATGATGGAAGGAAGTGTTAAAGTTTCTTGCTTAATCTGTTATTATTAATCTTGAATATAACAACAACAAAATAAGGATCTTACTGAAAGAAACACAATCATAGAGTACACAAGAATTTATCCTGGGAAACCCTCAAGGGGAAGAAAAACCAGAAAAACTTCTTTAATATAGATTCAATAACCAAGTACAATGTCTCTCACAAGAGAGATCTCACCAAACAGAAGATCCAACATAAACCCTAACCAAAATAGAGTAGCGCACCACTTATACCAAGATAGTCCTCCACCAAGATGACCTTCACCTTTACTGAGATACTCTTCCTGGTAGTTGCGTCACCTCTCCTTGTAGTTGCATCACTCTCAGACTTGCACACTTGATAGAGAGAGCTTGATGAGGGTGTGTACAAATGAGGTGCTAGGCCTCTTATAAATACAAGTTGTTCCCCCCCATTAATTAGGTCAGGGCCGACGTATCCAATTTATCTTTCTAATTTACTTTTGACTTGTCTAGGCACAATATGGACGACTTGTCAATATAATATATAAATATATTTTATCTTTTACTTTATCCACAAAGGGGATAAGAATATTTTTTGTAGCTACACAATATTTTAACACTCCCTCTTAACAAGAAGGATATTCTTTATCTTTTGACAGGTCATTGGATGTCATCATCAACTGAACAATATCATCTGGGCAATATCATCAACTGGATAATCATCATCAACTGGACAACAACATCAACTGGATAACATCATCAACTGGGCAACATCATCAACTGGGTAACAACATCCAGTGGATAACATCATTAACTGGGCAACATCATCAACTGGGTAACAATAGGCATCAATATAATTCACTTGGTCATCTGGCATCACGATCACTGACTGGTTCTCCATGAATCCATATTAAAGAAGTTTTTTTCTCTTTATCTTCGCGCATAAGATATTTTTTCTTTCTTTCATCTTCACGCAGAAGATACTTTTTCTTTCTTTCATCTTCACGCAAAAGATATATTTTTCTTATCTTCACATAGAATATAACTTATCTTCACACATAAGATATTCTATGAGTTTTTCCATTCCTTTTATGTTCTCCCTTCTCTTGTAGTCATATATCTCACCCATCCATTGGGGAGGACTACTACCATAGCTTCACTCCTAGTCATCCCACATGAACTAGAGAAGCTAATATGCTAGCCTGGGTAAGACTAGATTCCCTTTCCATGATCCACGCGGGATCACAACACAAACCTCAAGAGTAAACTAACCATTCCACATGGTCAAGGTTTGTGTTCCAGGCTACTCAATCCTTGTCCAGAGGAGAGTATATGACCATTTCCCCTTGGAGAAACATCCACACTCCTCTCTATGAGGGTGGTCACACCCCTCTCTATGAGGGTATTCTAGCATGTCCCTAGAGTATCCAAAACTCAACACTTGGATAGAGGCCAACCTTGGCAAATTTATCATTCCCCTTCTCTACGAAGGTCTCTTCTCTTTCTCTATGAAGGTCTCTTCTCTTTTCCTTCTCTATGAAGGTCTACCTGTGGGATTTCTCATTCCTTCTCTACGAAGGTCTCTTCTCTTTTCTACGAAGGTATAGCTATGGGATCTGAAAAAAATCTCTTGTGGTCCAAAATCTTTCCATGGTATAATACCATGCTACCCATCTGTTGGGAACCATCCATCTACTGGATAACTTTCATCTTGATTAAAATATATGGGCACAATCCATCAGCTTTCCTAATTGCACCAAATCATGATCCTCCATTTCGAACTCGGAGACATAGCTCCCTCTTGCACCAAGCTAAGATCTTCTAATCATCATCCTTGAAGTTTTCTTCTGTAATATCCTGGGTGCCTTCTTGAGTTCAAACATTTCTTTCTTTCTGACTTCATACTGGATCAACTTGCTCCCTCTGCATCTATAAGAACGATACTGGAACAACCTGCAGTTACCTGCATCTCATCAACTATATCTGAGTATCCATCTTTCTCTTCATCTTGAACATTTTTGTTCTGCATCTTTAGGAGCCTCCTGCTCCTATATAAATATTGGATACTATCTGGTCTTTACTGTCTGTCACCATATCATAAGTCCTTCTCATGTTGTCTAACTTCTGCAAGTCAAGGCATAAGTTCTTTCTTCCTAGACCTGTAAACTTACAGTATGCTTTTTGATATATGTCACTTAGTCAATCAATCAGTAACAATAAGCAATAATCAAATAAAACTATATCATGATTAAGAATTTTGAACTCTTTTTCACTCTAGCTATAAAATTACCAAATTTTCCCTTACTATCATAGCTAAACTCATACCTTTGTCACTCTCATGAGTGATCATACCTGAAATAAATATTTTATCTCTTTCTTTATCCTCTTCTTTGATACTTCCTTCATAAGTCTGCATAGACACTGAATTAAAATGAGGTTAATTAACATTCTCACAAAAAACTAACTTGTAATGATAAAGTATTAAAGTAAACAAGATACTAAAAATAAACATGAATACTCATCTTTTCTTTTTGTTTGGGGAGGCTCCATAGACTCCACCATTTGCTATCTTTCTTCAGATCAACTATCTTCAACTTAAAGTACATAATCCTCAATTTCTATTAAATCTTTCTTTGAGGGAGGAGATTCCTCTTCCTCTGCCACATGTGCTTGATACTTTCTTTTCCCTTTTCCTTATGCTTGGTCTTTTTCTCTTCTTCCTCTGGTTCTGGTACACTCATTGTGACATGTTCTCGTCTAGAATCATCTGCAACCTATGCTTCCAAGATCTAAAGTTTCCATATCCTTCCAGCATGTCTTCTATCCTCATACCGGTAGCCATTTTTTCTTGCAGTAGAAACCCTAGCCCTCCAGGCTATAGAAATAATTAAAAAATCAAATTTATTGGATCTGAAAACTGAACTCACCAAAAGATGCATTGGACTAAGGCGAGTATGCTGGTATAGTCAGTTTCTGAAAATTCCAATTTCTGACCCTTGAAATTGGATCAACGGATTTCTAGACTGGTGCTTCTGGTTTTCCAATACTTTTGGTTTTCTGGTACATCTGGTTTCCTGGTACTTCTGGTTTTCTGGTACTTTTGGTACTAGTGAAAAATAGGGTTTCACTTTTCAGGAGTTATATCCACTAAAAAGGTGCGCTGAAGGTGCCAATGAGTTCCTTAGGCTAAGGCACATTTTTCTAGATGATCTTTGGGCTGAAATTCCTCTTTAATAAAAAGCCCTAATTTTCTTGTACAGAAACAGTGACGCTTTTCTTTTTCTGTGAAAGATGCTCTCTTCAGATTAGCTCTAATACCATGTTAAAGTTTCTTTCTTAATCTGTTATTATTAATCTTGAATATAACAACAACATAACAAGGATCTTACTGAAAGAAACACAATCACATATTACACAAGCATTTATCCTGGGAAACCCTCAAGGGGAAGAAAACCCAACAAAACTTCTTTAATATAGATGCAATAACCAAGTACAATGTCTCTCACAAGAGATATCTCACCAAAAAAAAGATCCACCAAAAACCCTAACCAGAATAGATTAGCTCACTACTTAGACCAAGATAGTCCTTCACCAAGATGACCTTCACCTTTACTGAGATACTCTTCCTTGTAGATGCGTCATTTCTCCTTGTAGTTGTGTCACTCTCAGACTTGCGCACTTGATAGAGAGAGCTTGATGAGTGTGTGTACAAATGAGGTGCTAGGCCTCTTATAAATACAAGTTGTGCCCCCCCATTAATTAGGTCAAGGCTGACCTGTCCACTTTATATTTCTAATTAACTTTTGACTTGTCTAGGCACAATAGGGCCGACTTGTCAATATAATATATAAATATATTTTATCTTTTAATTTATCCACAAAGGGGATAAGAATATTCTTTGTAGTTACACAATATTTTACCAGGAAGTACACGTGTGAATTTGTGAAGGATAGACAATGGTACATATTGGATCCAAAGGAAGTGACAACAAAAAACACTTGTAGCAGTAGTCGCATTATGATATGCCCAGGTAAGGAATTTTTGAGAGAATGGAAAAGGACCAATTTTGTTTGGTCATAATTCCAAGAGTACTAGAGACTGGAGAAGGGAGTCTCATGCCACTAGAGATTCAACCTTTGTTGAATGAATTTAAAAGGATTTTTGCAGATGACCTGCCAATAGGTCTACCTTCCTTGGGGTATATATAACATTACGTTTACTTGATATTAGGGTCAAGTTTTCCAAATAAAGATCCTTATTTGATGACTCCAATAGAGAGTGAATAAGTTAATATACATGTGCAAGAGTTGCTTGACATAGGACTGGTCTAGGAGAGTTTAACTACCTATGTTGTACAAATAGTATTGACACCCAAGAAAGAGGGTGAATGGTGAATGTATATATATTCATGGGATATCGATAAGATTACTATCAAGTGTAGGTTCCTCTTACCAAGGATGAAAAACTAATGTACTTCTTGAGTGGGGTAAAGTATTTTTCAAAGATCAATTTTAAGAATGGGTATCATCATATTCAAATAAGGGAAGGTGGCAAATGGAAGACAACATTCAAGATGAAGGATGGACTACTTGAGTGGTGTCATGCCATTTGGGTTAACCAATTTTCTCCCAGCACATTTATGAGACTTATGAATGAAGTCTTGAAACCATTTTTGTGAAAGTTTTTTTTCGTAGAATTGGGTGACATTCTAATCTTTAAAAGGACCAAGGAAGAACATCTGGAGCATGTGAGAAAGGTATTGAAGCAGTTGAAAGAAGAGAATCTGCTGATAAGTTTGAAGAAGTGTACATTTCTGAAGGAAGAGTTAGTATACTTAGGTTTTTTGGTTTCTAATAAATGCTTGAGGATGGATCCTGAAATGGTAAAGGCCATTTTTTATTGGCCAAAACCTAAGTGTACCTTTGATGTGAGAAGATTGTGTGGTTTGGTGAGCTTCTACAAAAAATTTATCCAAAATTTCAGCGAGATTTGTGCACCACTTACATAATGTATGAAGGGGACTTTCCAGTGTACAGTAGTAGCCATGAAGTCATTTGAAAAATTGAAGAAAAAGGTAACCAAACAACCAGTTTTGGCGTTTCCATATTTTAACAAAGTGTTTCAAGGGGACTATGATGCGAGTAGTTCAATGATTGGAGAAATTTTGAGCAAAGAAGGAAGATTGATAACATGTTTTAGAAAGAAATTGAATGATGCTTATGATCAAAAGTTTTGCGCTATTGTACAATCCTTGAAGAAATGGCAACATTACTTTCTACCAAAGGAGTTTTTCTTGTTTACTGATCATAAGGAACTGTAGTAAATCAATAGTGAAGGTGAGCTAAATAAAAAACATTCCAAATGGGTAGATTTTTTGCAAATTTACTCATTTATTTTGAAGCACGTGTTTGGAAAATTGAATAAGGTTGTAGATGCATTAAGCTGGAGGCTAATGTTTTTGAATACTTTGTTAGTCAAAGTTGTTAGATTGGATTGTATGAAGGAGTTGTAAATAGAGGACACAGATTTTGTAGAAGCCTAGAAAGCATGGAAGGAACCTTGGAGCATCGATAGAACACCATATTTGGAATTCCATATCCAAGTGATATTATTGTTTAAGAATTAAAATTTGTGCATTCCACAAAGTTCATTGTGACCACATCTTATTAGAGAGTTGCATAATGCAGGTTTGGATGAACATTTTTGTGTTGATAAGACAAAAATGTTGGTGAAGGAAAGATGCTTTGGCCCAACATCGACAAGGATGTTAAGAAGTTTGTTGGGTGTTGTAGAGTTTGTACATCTCCAAAACTCATTAATGTTTTAGCAAGTTGTGAATCTAGAATATTTTGTAAAAGTTCTCATAATTCATCCATTGTTGCAGGTAGATATACCATATTCTTTTTTACAAAAACTAAAGAGGAAGCCTGAGCATGATGTCTCAAGATGATATTAAGTAAGAAGCATATAAAGTGAGGGTGCCTTCCAAACCTGTTTCCATGATATCTGAGAAGTTTTTTTCGTACTCATGAAGATGAACATTCCATATTTGTGGTTGCAACCAATCCACTTCACCTCTTGGGAACATTGTTGGAAATTCCATATCAAATAATCCCTCGATGTTATACTCATTGATTGGAGATGAGCCAATGCTAGGTCAATTAAGCACTTCATTCAATCCACCATTTGTGTTATGTTCCTTTGCATTAGGGTTATTTTCCCAAGATCGAATAAGCTCAATCTCCCGTGGTGCATTTGAAATATTTGTTGCAAAAGAATATGTCTATAATCCATCTAATGAAAAATCAATCCTTGGTACCCATTCCAACATTGCAAATCCAATTTCATTGTCTATCTCTAGTGAAAAAAATGAT
Source organism: Picea mariana (assembly GCA_032191745.1). Classification (NCBI taxonomy): domain Eukaryota; kingdom Viridiplantae; phylum Streptophyta; class Pinopsida; order Pinales; family Pinaceae; genus Picea; species Picea mariana. Next base: position 879 of record JASDQU010379647.1, on the reverse strand, counting down.
AAGAAATGGATTTGATTAATAAATAAAACAAAGGATTAGAGACAAATCAACAAGGGTAGTAACTAACTAGTGGACCTACCATAATTCACTAGATGAAGTAAGAAGTCAGAAGGGTTGAATGGAATTGACTAAAATGATGTATAACTCCAATAAAAGGAAATTGAGTAAATAAAATAAGTGGAGCCGATTAGCACAGAGAATTGGTTGAATACTCTAGAAGGTCGATCGATGTATAAGTGAGAGAAATGTAACCACATTAAGGTCATGATAAACCAATATCTAGCAAGAAAGGTGCATGAGAAGCACCTTTGTTGATTTGAATGTAGAAACACTAGTTGACTAGACTCAATCTTTAGACTAACATATAACTTGAAGATAAAAAATAAGACTTGATCGACCAATCGATAACATGGAGGAGGCGAGGAGTTGATTCATGCAGATGAAACTACTTATCAAAGATTATGTTTGACTAGGTGTAGCATTGTACTATACACGAAGGCATTATCTATACCAAGAAAGAATTTATAGATTCTTCAACTTCCCTAATGATTTCTTACTAATTGGGTGATTTTTCAACTTCCTAAGGGAGATTATAAAAAATTCAATTGAATGAGGAAGAAGGGTATGTTAATTTTTATGCCATTATTATAGTTCTTTGCATTTCATAAGATAAGAGCATAATAAGAACAATATTGCTGAGAAATACACATCCACAAGAGACACAACATTTATCCTGGGAAACCCTCTAAGGGAAGAAAACCCAGCAAAAACTTCCTTATCATAAATAGCTTATACAATGTTCAAGAGATAACTCAAACCAATACAGATAGTCCTCCCCAAGAGATGCGCCACTCTTCTTCTATTCTCTCTGACTGGTAA
>JASDQU010379639.1:0-11240 GCA_032191745.1 Picea mariana | reverse complement strand
TTGAACGCGAACACCTATGTTGCTTCCTCATGACCATACCAGGTCCACTGGACCTTTACAAGCCCTATGGCTTGATTCCAGAGTTGTTTTCTCTTACGGTACAAGATGCGCACAGGATGCACATGCAAGATTCCTTCTTGCTCCATCTGAATCACATTCCAATCAATAACATGATTAGTATCAGGTATATATTTCTTAAAGAATGAAATATGAAACACATTATGTACAATCATGGATGCAGGCAATGCAAGCATATATGCAACTGGACCAATCCTTTCTAGGATTTCAAATGGCCCACAAAATATGGCTTCCAGCTTCGAACAATTTCCCAGCCTCGGGGAACTTCTATTAGCTTTCACTTTCAGGAAAACATGATCACCCACTTTAACCTCCCTATGGGTTCTGTTCTTATCAACATAACTCTTCTGCCTATCTTGGGAAGCCTTTAAATTCTTCTTAATTTTTAGCATTTGCTCTTCCATTTCCTTGAGAAACTCTGGCCCAACCACTGCTCTATCAGCTAGATTATCCCAACTTACTGGAGTATTGCACTTTTTGCCATAAAGTGCTTCAAATGGGATCATCTTCAATGATTCTTGATACCCATTGTTGTCGGCAAATTCTACCAAGTGTAGGTAGTCTTCCCATTTAGATGGTTTGTCGATCACATACATCCTTAGCATATCTTCTATCACTTGTTTCACCCTCTCTGTATTCCCATCAGACTCATGATGATAAGTAGTGCTAAAGTTCAGATTTGTTCTGAATCCTTTGAACAACCCCTTCCAAAACTTTGAGGTAAATTTCGGGTCCCTGTCAGACACAATTGTCTTGGGAATACTGTGCAATCATGTTGTTTCCCTCATAAAAATATCAGCAATGAAAGCTACCTTGTGAGTAGTCTTTAATTGAATGAAATGGGCAACTTTCGTAAGCTTGTCCACCACCACCATGATTGAATCATGTTTCTTTCCAGTTCTGTTCAATCCTATGATGAAATCCATTTTCACTACCTCCCACTTCCACTCAAGAATGGGTAAAGTTTGCAGCAACCCTGTTGGGTTCCTGTGCTCAGCTTTAACCTTTTGGCACTCCATACATCTAGCAATGTAATATGCAATTTATTTCTTCATACCTGGCCAAAAGTAATGGATTTTGACTGCTGCCACTGCTTTCTGATATCCAAGGTGCCCAACATAGGGCACAATATGCATTCCTTCAAAATCATAATTCTCAATTCCTCAAAATTAGGTACATAAATTATATTTTTGTACAGGAGTGTTCCATCCACTTCCAAATTATAATATTCCACTTTCTATAGCATCTTACCTTGTTGTATCTTTGCTACCAATTCCTTGTACTACAAATCTGCATTTGCAGCTTCCAAAATTTTGCCTTTAATATCAGTTTGGTACATGCTAATGGTCATAGCATGTAGTTCATGCACTCTCCTGCTGAGTGCATCAACCACTTTGTTCTCTTTTCCTTTGATATGTTTGATATAAAATTCATATTCACAAAGAAACTCCAACCATCTACTCTGCCTAACATTCAAGGTTGGTTGATCAAACAAATACTTCAGATCGTTGTGGTCTGTTCTCAATTCGAACCTCTTTCCCATGAGGTAATGCCTCAATTTATTCAGAGTGTGAACGATAGATGTCAACTCCAAAACATGAGTGGCATAGTTCTTTTCATGCTCTTTCAATTTTCTAGATTCACAACAAATTACGAACCCATTATGATTGAGGAATCCTCCCAGTCCTTCTTTGCATGCATATGTACACACTACAAAATCTTCATTCGGGTCTACAATCCTTAGGATTGGAGCATTGGTTAACAATTTATTCAATCGCTGGAAGCTTTTCTCACAATCTTCTATCCACTGAAACTTCTTCTCCTTCCTGTGCAAGGAAGTGATGGGGTGAGCTATCCTTGAGAATCCTGCAATGAACCTTCTATAATAGCCATCTAGACCCATAAAGGATCTGACTTCTCTCACATTCTTTGGCACTGACCATTCTCTGATAGATTTTATCTTCTCAGGGTCCACAACTATCCCATCCTTTGAAATGATATGCCCTAAGTAATGGATCTGCTTTTGATAAAATGAGCACTTGCTCAGTTTGGCATAAATTTGGTGCTCTCTTAACACTTGCAGCACCATCTTTAGATTTTTTTCATGATCTTCCTCTGACTTGGAATACACCAGGATGTCATCCAAAAATACTATCAAAAACTTGTCCAGATAGTCCCTGAATACACCATTCATTAAACACATAAAAACAACAGGTGCATTTGACAACCCAAATGACACCACTGTGAATTCATAGTGACCATACCTTGTTCTGAAGGTGGTCTTACTGATGTCTTCATCCTTTATTCTTACCTGGTGATATCCTGATCTAAGATCTATTTTCAAAAAATATCTTAGCATCCTTCAACTGGTCAAAGAGATCATCGATCCACGATAGAGGATACTTATTCTTAACAATCACTTTGTTTAACTGTCTGAAATCGATGCACAATCTCAATGTCCGATCCTTCTTCTTCATGAACAGGATCGGGGCACCCCAAGGTGACACACTTGGGCGTATATACCCCTTCTTCAATAGCTCTTCAAGCTGCAACTGTAGTTCTTTCAGCTCTGGCGTACTCATTTTGTAAGGAGATTTCGACACTAGAGCTTCTCCAGGCATCGGGTTTACAAAGAAGTCAATATCTCTTTTTGGGGGTAGTCCCGATACCTCCTGGAATACATCCTCAAAATCCTTTAATACTGCATGGTCTTCGATCTTTAAGACCTCATCCTTAGATGATTCCTCCACATGAGCTGCAAATAATTGAAAGCCTTTCTTGTAACACTTCTTCAGCTACATTTCTTAGATTTCTCTAACAACAACTGCTCTGGGAATTCCTTGGATTGTCCTCTGATTCCCTTCCTCATCCAGTAAAGTGAATTCCTTGTTATGACAATATAATATGGCATTGTGCTGGTCCAACCAATCCATACCAATTAGGAAATAATAATAACCTAAAGGCAAGATATTTAGGTCTGCCTTAGTACTTAGTCCATTCATGTCCACTGGACATGACTTAACCAGCTCAACATACTTTCTCTTGGATCCAGTGGCTAGTTTCACCAAGAAAGATTTCTCATGCTTGCTTCTTGGTAAATGCAAACTTTCCACCATTCTAGGATCTACATAACTATGACTAGCTCAGTCAATTAAAATAGTAAAGGCATGGTTGTTGATCATACCTTCCACTTCAATCATGTGCGACTGATATTCTTCTTTCTTGTTGTCCAAGGTTGCGTAGTTTCTTGGTATTATATTTCCCATGTCCTCCAATGTTTCAGCCTGCTGAACATTCTGGACAACTCTCACTTTGTCATTTCTGTGGGGGAAATATCTATACCTATGGTTTCCTTTACAACCCCAACATTCCATAGGTGGTTGTCTTGGAATTTTCCCACCCACTTCAGCCTTCCTGGGTTCTCTAACAGATGGTTTTCCTTGAGAACTGTTCCTGAAAAAGGGTGGTTTAGTTCCCTTTTTCCTCTGATCCATTTTGAGATTCTTCATGTCTTCCCAAACCTTCCGAAAAGTAGGATTTTCATAATGCTTCTCATACAAGGATTTTTCTATCCTTATAGTTTCTTCCATAGTCTTAGGGTCATCATACTGGATCTTTTCACCGATGGAAGGTGGAAATCCACTTAGATACCTTTGAATTTTGACAGTCTCGTCTTTTATGAACGAAACATACTTCAACAACTCCAAGAACCTTCGTTTGTATTCATTAATGGGCATTCTTCCCATCTTGAGTTCAAATACCTCTTTCATCGTTCTGTCATAGTATCTTTTAATCAAGTATTTATTTTCAAAATACCTCTTGAATTCTTTCCAAGTAACATTTTTTTCTCTAATGTGTTGCACCTGCACAAGCTGATCCCACCACATGGATGCATTTCCTTTCAATTGACACATTGAAATTCTTCCTTCTACATGAGAGGAATAATTTTGTAGTTGGAAATATTTCCTCATGCTAAGAAACCATGTTTTGGCATCTTCCTCCTTATTTTGTTCTCTATCAAATGTAGGATGCTTAATCTTATTCATTTCTGCCTTTAGTTCATCCACTCTAGATATCCTATGTTTTCTGGTAGGAGATGGGCTTGAACTACTGCATGCTTCCTTATTTGAATGTTTTGGGGAGTGATGATGATGCCTACTAACACTTCTCGATCTTCTTTTCTTCTCAGAGGGTCCATGACTCCTTGTTTTTCTTGAATCACCCTCCTTATCCAACTTCTTTTCAATACTTTCCAGGCTTTGCATCAACTTTAGTTTGAATTCACCCTATTGTTCCTTATCTTTCATAAGCTTCCTACTATTTTCTCGGTGAGTTTGGGTATATTTCTACAATCTTTCAATGATTTTCATCATACTCCCTTCCTTATCTATCTCTTCTCCATGCCCATTAGTGTTCGAGTCTTCTACTCCCAAATGGACATCCATCCCTTTAGCTTCATTCTCTGAGTTGGAAGCATTTTGTGCCTCCTCCATTCCTCTGCACTCAGTGTCAATTCTCTTCAGTCTTGACACTCGTTGAACTCTGCAAACACAATATGCAGTCAACCAGAATTTATCAGGCCATCATTCCTTAATAAATCCCATAGAATTCATAAACCGTATCTGTTTTAAGAAACGTTCAGATTTCATGAATTTTTCCAAGATCTGCTCGGCTTTGTAACAATTCCATGCCTTAGCCCTTTTCTATTAGCCCCCAAACCCTGTGACTACATGCTGTGACCAAGCGCTAGATCGATGGGCGCTTAATCAAAACTTTGGGTTCCAAAGTATTCATAATACATCACAACAAACTCTCAGAGTTTTGAATTAACGAGCTTGCAAAGTAGGGTGGATCAATGGTCCACGTCTACCCAGCATCCAACGACTGACACTCATTGTGGAACTTTTGTCATTCAATCTTTGGGACTTCGGTGCTTTGGAACTTCAGGTTCTGGAAGCTTTCACACTTGCTTCCTTCCAATCTCGTGACTTCCGAACTTTCGGCTTTCTATCCTCTGATCCCACATAGTACAATTGTCACCAACTAAGGCGATGGCATATGGTACACCTAGGAAGGTCCATGCCACCCCAGGCGACATCATCCGACCCCACCACGTCTACCCTTTCTCTTCGAAACTTCAGGCTTCGGAAGTTTGTGCGTCAGCACATTCCCCTTCTCTCGATTTTCACAATTCTGGACTCTCCGTGGATAATCGAAGGTCCTTATCTCTCCCACAACCAATGGTTGAGATCCACTTTGTGATTCCTTTCTTCAGAGGTGTTCACCTCTCTTCACTTCCAATCTTTCGATTTTGCGAATTCCAAAGGACTCTCACAACTAACCCATGTGTGACTTCTCAAGATCTAATGATCAATCTCATCCCTCGTATCTACAGTGTAGATATCATCTAGGAACTTGAAGCTTCATACTTCAGAAGTTTGTGCCTCAACACAGCCCACTTCTCCCAATTTTCGAACTCCGAAAGGCTTCCAAGATAACCCTCTTGCACCTTCTTCAGATCTAACGGTCGTAAAAGGGTTTCCCTTCCTTCCAAACAGATCCTATGACTGATATTACTTTGGGTCCCAATGCCACTTTTGTCATGGTTTTACGATACCGCTACTCCTCCTGAGCTTCGCAACACGACCAAGGTAACTTCTTGGCACTCAAGAAGGTTCTAAGGTCCAAAATTAGTCCCTCTAGGCACAATTCTTGCCTGAAACCTTGGGTCCAATGACCACTTATCCAACCCATTCAGGCTCAGTGTTGTAACCATGGATTTGATACCAATTTGTAACATCCCCAGCCACCAACAGGCTGGGAAATGCTACCACACAAAAATACATACATACATACATACATCTAACATGCATTTTAATTGAAATAAAACACATAACACAGAGTTACTGCTACCATACACATTCAAATGTAATAGACAATAATTCATATATGCAACGGGATACATGATAACATTCAAGCATCACAGACATGCATAACATAAAAATTAATTACATTAATAATACTTATCTTTTCAACTGCAGTAACACCACCAATTGCGTGCAGAAATTCCATGAACCTCCCATCGTTAGACCACACTGTTCATCGCTCTTAGCAATAGGTCACCCCCGAGCTGGGACTAAGCTCCACCAGGAAAGGGAATCCTAGGCTAGGCAAGGTCAACATGAAGACACACAGTTTATGAGGAAGGATTCTTTCCCAGGAGCCTTCTTACGCCCACTACTCACAAACTCTCATTCCCCACATGCCTGTCCCACCCCAAGAGTATACACCTTCACTTTCACACAGTCCATCATATGCTTCACCTCCCTTGCCTTGGAATTCAGCAAAATGTCGGACTGAAATTTGCAGAGCTCCATAGCTGGTGCTGGACTCTCTCTAGGAGAAAACCACTTCCCAAAAAACTCTCTCACCTGGAGAAAGTTTCCCACAGGCCTGACAACCTGCCTCTTCAACCACAACTACCTCCCTCACTTAGAGAGAGTGTTTCACATAGGCCTGACAATCTGCTTCTTCAACTCTGTTCCTGCATAAGGAGGACAACATCAAGGCTCAGCAAGGAACAAACGATGGTAGCAATCCACACTCATTCAAGGAACTGTGTGGCCACAACAACCAACTGGAAAATGGGTATGGACACCCAAAATGGTAACAGTTAGATGCTAAGACTCAACATGCTCAGGCGACTACCCAGGTGCGTCGAGTTCCACAGAAGACAAAGGAAGGCCCACAAATTATGGGTTTCAAAGATGCGTGAGGGTATGTTGGGGTCGATGATGGAGGTTCCTGGTTCAGACGAAGAATGGGCAAATGGAAACACGAACCCCAGCATGGTTTGACTCATGGATTACTAATTCCAGAGGTGCATGAGGGTCAAAGGTCGATCACAAAGGTCCAACGGTTTGAGACGGAGAATGGGGAAGAATGACCAGCGAACCCCCAACATAGTTGACACTTCAGCTTTTAACTGCATGTGCCTAGGTCGACACTTGTCTTCTTGGAGCTGCATGCATTCCCTTTTGCACACATTGCCTCTCCCAGGACTTAGGATAAAAACATGTCTTTCACAAGCTTTGTAATAATAATAAATTATTATTCTCAAGGACTTAAGCCGCAAAGCTTAGCCCCTCTTTTCAAGATTTCAACCCCCTTTCCCTTACCCACCTTGTGGAAGCTTAGTCCCTCATCACTCTTTCTTCATGGTTGGTCTACACACAGTGATGTTTATATTTTATTAATGATCTGTATAATTACATATACAAAAATCAAGCTTCTAGCCTTTATCACCTAGGTTCTCCGGCCTAATAAACACATAAGCCCACCAACTTATATACACTTGGATCCCCAGCCTATAAACATGATTACAATTCATAATATAACTGGGGCACGTCCTTGGGGTATTACATCGAATATACCTTCCTCTCGGTCATTTCAAAAAATCTTTCTCTGTAGTAGTGTAATACTTTGCAGTATCAACTGCAAACTTAGTACTAAATCCTACAACAATGTTGTCTAACCAGGAAACGACTGCACACGTAAATTTATTATTGAATCTCTTTATCTGTGCAATATTCTCAGTAGTCCACTCTACTGGTCTTATCTTATTAGTTGAGTGATTATCCTTTAGTCTCAGTATCCACTCCTGTAGTAGTTCTGGAAAATAACAAAAAAATGCCTGATGAAGATCAGTAAAAATATACCTATCCAAATACTGGTTAAGATACTTAGGTTTTCTATTATCCTTCTACTCTAACTCGAGCTCTTTTGTTTCCAACCATCGTTCAATATCCTTCTTAATTGGATTCCATGGCCTGAACATTCCCTTATACCACTGCATTTTCTTCACTATCCTTCTCATCAAATCCCCTCCAATATGTTCTTCTAAGTTCCAGCGAGGACCAGAACCATTTGTTGGAGTGTTTGGGATGACTCGGATTCTACCTTAGTTTTCCAACAAAACCCTACAAACCATCGACCCTTATGGAGACCATAAGGCAACACTGCACATAGAGTGCACAATGAAGTCTCACCCGAGATGGCTTTATGGATGATTGCATGACCCATATGTTTGTAGCCTTGGAAGATATGTTTCCTTGGGGATGTTATACATTCTCTTTAATTCAATTTATACCAGATATATTATTCTAACACAACATAACTTTCATATCTACCATTTTGTAACCATGTGCATTCATTTACCATTCATTTTGTAGAAAATTTCAGAACTATTCTAGTGCGCACTTCATTTTACTACTAACATATTCATTCATTCATCATAAACCATTGCAAGACATAAAAGAAACATTCCACACAATGACACAATGTTTTATCGTGGTTCACCCACCCTGGGCTACGTCCACAAAGATATGTCCTTTATTTTTCTTTTATTCATCTTCATCAAGTTATTGTGTTGTGCACATTACATATATATACAAAATAGTGATAATGATGATGGTGAGGTTGACAAGGTCTCACCAAGATCCACAGCTTGTGACCTTACCCTCAGTTACAACTAAAAAACAGACTTGTCTCCAAAACTAGCTCCATGACTCTCAACAAAACTCATACCAAAAACTAACTCATGAACTCATTACTTATTGACTAGATAGATCTCTTCAGGTCTTACAATATATATTTATATTAGAAAAATGGGTTAAAACCCGTTACATCAATGACCAAAACCCTAACCCTAAGTAGATTAGGTTTTTCCACATTTTAACTTTCTGCGTGCATGGTTGATCTACTTCCCCCTTCCTTACTTTGACTTTCCTGCTTCCTCGTGTTGCTTTTCCTTATTATCCAATGAGCTAATTTTCCCTGTTTTTTGGCGTGCATTCTTTTGTTGGTCCCTTTTCTAACTACCTCATTTATTGTTGCACATTTTCCAAAAATGGCCTGCGCCAATAGCCATGTCTCAAGATCTCATGTGCTAGAGTGTCATGCCATACATCTTCTTCCTTAAATCCACATCACATCACCTCCAGAACCATCAAAACCCACCGAGCCCTAGCCTCCAAATGACATCAAGGGCTTAGAAAGCGATGTCCTAGGCCTCTGAAGGGCAACATCCAAGTGAAAACAACTATAATGTCATTCTTGAATGTTCTCAAAGAGCCTCCAAAGGAAACGTTCATGACCCTTTGTGCACAATTTCTTTGGGTGCTTTACCCAACTTGTGGGGAATGACATCCATCCTAAAGGATTCCAACGCTTTATGAAGGTGTAAGTGTCATAATTTATTCATGGATGGCTTTCACCTGGTAAGGTCCTACATAGACAAACAAATACACCCTCCAAGGGTCCACAAGTCATATGAATTATGCCAAATAAGTCGCATTTAATACAAGAGCCACCCAAACATGTGCATCAAATCCTGCCTTTTCAAATTAAACAAATTCTCAAAGACCTTGTACAATTTGATAATTTAGGTATGTGAGGGGTGTCAAGATGCCCTATTGGGTAGACCAATCCTCAAGTTAAGGAGTGTTTCCCAAGAAGACCCCTCTTTATGTCATGCAATGAGTATGAGATGGATGGGGAGGTACTTTTGAGCATGGGGTCCATGATATATCAAGGCATCGTATTGTCTCATTTGTGGGTGCCTTTGTGGAGGGTGTGTTGCATCCTTCATTTTCAATCTTTTTCCAAGCCCTTTTCCTTAATTTATTATGGTTCGAAACATTGGGTACTATGTGCAATGGAAATTAAGGAGTAGCACAATACCACTTGAAGTTAGAAACACAAATAGTGCCATATGAAATGGAAAGTAAGAGACACCACAAAATGCATTTTCTCAACAAGCGGGAAATTTATTAATTATGTGTTTAGAAGGTCCTTGATTTTTTATGTATAAGCATCTCATTTCTCTCAGGACTTTGGGGTGAGCATCTATAAGGATAATTTATGGATTTTAACTTTTTCTAGCTATAACACCTCTAAGCCTTTAGCCCCTTCTTCCCATGAAATGAGGTACAAGCCCTTCTTGGGGTCAGTGAACCCAAAAACCCAAAAGGCGAGGAATTAGAGGGGAAAAAGTATGGAAAGTGGTAAGTATGAGTGGGAATGGTATGATGACCCTTCAAGAAACCCTCCGATAGAAACCCTCTTCATGCAGGTGACCCAATTACTAGAAAGCCATGAAACTCACCAAGGTGAAACTAGGAAAAAAACATAATTTCCAAGCAAATGTTCCATAATCAAGATATGACTCTTTGCAACAAGCTCAAGTGCTTCAAATTTTAAGGTGACACTTACCATGAGACTGGACTTGTTACCTCATGGAGCAAGATTTGTTTCCTMCAGTGGACCAAGGTGATGTGGTGGACATCTCCATGCTACTCGTGATGTGTGGAGAGGAGGGGCCATGTTTGCTCAATGTGGACATTGGTGATCATACATGCTCTTGGCACTCTATGTCTGCAACCTGCGGGCCTTGAGACATCATTTCCTTGGTTACCCCTAGGCTGGGGGGTAACAATACCCTTTGTCTCCTATATATATACCAAGGAGACCTAGTCTTAGGATCATCTTATCTCATCTTGCACATTAAATGTATTGTAAAAGGAGGTTTCCCCTTCGAAGTGCACTATTATTCACTGACTTTTTATCATTCTCAAGGCATTGGTTCATAGCATCCTATGTGTGAAATGTTGATATTATTTTGTTTAATGTGTTGCTTTATGTGTGTTAATGGTGACAATTAAAAATGCAAAATAGAAAATATTGTGTATGACTTAGTGTTGTTCTTAGGTATGCTTAATATGTTTCCAGTAGTTGAATTCATGGTTAAAATGGAGAATTATCCATTGTATGTATGTTAGCTTCACTTAAAAATTTGTTTTCCTATTAATGCTTTGTATCCTAATAGTTGTCTGGTAATTTTAATGGTGTGAAGATTCATTTAATAAAAATGCTCTGAGTTTTGTTCCATGTTTTCATTCCTTTTGGTCGTTAAAAATCCCAACAACTTTGGAATGCACATCGATGGTTTACATCTAAAATTCATGATCAAATATGGCTCACATAATATGATTGTTACACTATAGTAGAAAGTTTTCAATTCCATTTTTTCTTGTTTAATTGATTGTTGGAGAAGGGAAAAAATATCATTGTTGTTTTCCATGGTTGCCACAGACCATTTTCTT
>JASDQU010379623.1:0-11148 GCA_032191745.1 Picea mariana | reverse complement strand
TTTAACGGCTCCATTGGCCGCTCTAAGGTCTTTTAAGAAAACCAAAGAGAAACTAATCTAAACTAACTAAACTAACTAAAACAAATAAAACTAACTAAAACAATCTAACTAAAACTAAAAAAGGAAAGAAACTAACTAACTAAAAATGGAAAACTAATTATTACACTAATCTAATTAAAACAAACTACTATATCAACTAAACTAAATAAAAATATTCTAACTATTATATATAATCTACTAATTACTAATATAATAACTCAAATCAACTATCTAGTTACCAGCTGCAATATTACTTATTCACAAATGTACACTATAAACAATCTACAGATTTGATTAAAACCTGCAAAACTCATGTGTTTTCTTCCCTAAGACAGCAAGATATGTTTTTTGATTTTTATATTTTATGAAAAAAAAATAAAACTAACTGAAATTAAACGATCTAATATAAATCTAATTAAAATTATTTCTAAACGAAACTACTTTAATGAAAACAGCAAGGAAAAGACTAACTGACCGGGAAGCGCTCCTAATTTGTCCCGTATGTGATGACTCTTAAGCTGGTCGGACGAAGTAAACTCGCACCGGATTGGTCCAAAAGCTTCTCGTAAACGATCGGCTGTGCTGCTCTTCGAGTTGTTAACAGGACAAACAAGACATAAAAGATCATAACAATCTTATGATTATAAATTTCCACAATAAGGGAAACCTGTTATGCAAGAAACTTATATTTGATAATTCAATCAATGAAGAAGATAAACCTGTCATTCAGGAATTGAATTAACAATTGTTATGTCTTTTACACGATTGAAAGAAACCAGATATGAAGTACAGTGATTAAAATTATATCATTTGCACATGATCTAGATAGATAAAGTAGTCATAAATCATAAACAAATTGATATACAAAACATGAAACAGAAACATTGATATATTGAGAAGCTAAAGCTTTGATAAAACACCAAATTTTGCTTCAGTTTGCATTAGAACTTCATATCCTTGTTCTCCCATGAATCAGGATGAACATTATTACAAAAATCATAAGTTTATATAAGTTTCTCACAAGGTAAAACTTCCTTGTGGATAATATCAAAATGTTTTACATAATCTGGGAAAAATCCCCAAAATCAACTAAACTAAGCAACTAGAATGCAAGTGAAATGTTTGGGATATCCCCTAACTGCTCATAAACTCAATTGCAATTCGAATTTACCTGCAATAGGACACATATACCCAATTAGAGAGATATTTCAGTAACAAAACACTAAAAAATTGATCCTACAGACTTAGCTATAGAATCATCTGATTCTGTAGCTAGTCTAAAATAGCATATAGAATCAGATAACAATCAAATGAAATCTTTTTAAAACAATCCAATTTAATTTGTTTTTAACAAACATTAAAATCGAATTACTAATGGCTCAAGCAAATGTATCATTCAAATCAAACCAAATCGAAAAGGATGTGATCGGGACAGGGTAAGAATGATCTATTTTTTCAGTTGCCATAAAATCAGGGCGAATCATAACAAGACTGTTAAATGAAATCAATGGTGAACCAAATCGTATAAGATACGATGCAATCACAATCCAAACAATCACAGTCGATTGGTTACTGTTGTGCAGTGTGCATGGGATTCATATTGTTTTAATCAAATGCGAATATAGAAAGGCTGTTACGATTATTATCAAAATGGAGCATGGATAACAACATCCACTAATCTTTGCCATAGACTTCGTTCTCTGAGTGTGACACAGTATAACAGATCATAACCATCCTTGACTCGTTATAGTCATAGCATTGATGTCATTCAATCAAGTGTAAAGATAGGTAAACTGTTTCGATTGTATTCAGACGAAATCATACTCAACGAATTTCGTTATTGATCATCACATAGTCAACAGATAGGAGCGTAACAGAATTCATAATATAAACTGGGTAAATAATCAAAACGAATATGGCTGAGTTTAATTATAGAAACAAATCGCCATGCTGGGCATAATCAAATCGTAAATTGAATTAAAATTTGTTTCTATTCAAAGCCATTCCATATATATAATGCATGCAATGTAACTGAGCAAATCAATGTTGGAAACAGAGCTATTCAAAACGAATTCGAATTCATTATATAAACAAGCGATTATTTAAAAAATGAAATGATATCAAATTTTCCATACCTGTGTGACGATTGATCAAGGGTTTCAACAAGAATTTGAAGCACAAGGTTGGACAGGCAGAAGGGATTTGAAGCACAGGTTTGGAGAAGTGATAAGCATTCTGGCAAATGCTCACAGACTCAAAACGCATGTTCTAGCCACTGAAAAATTGACCTGTAAAATGAGAGCTAGATCTCTGTATCTGCTCAATTTCTGAGGAAACTAGCCACAATGAGGGTAAAGGGGCTAAAAACGGTTCTGGGTTTTCAACGGTTTGAGCTAATTCAAATCCGTTTGCCCAGAATCGCTCATGCAAAAACATGACTCTGGGGCCAATTACGGGGCAGTTTTCTCTGACAAAATGAAACCAACACCAACTCTGAACACCATGGGAGTTTGAATTCTCCCTTCAGGAGCCAAGAGATAACACACAGTGAGCTGGGATAAGGGACAAGGGTTTGAACAGAGTAGGCTTAGAGATTTTCCCAAAAATCAACAAAGATAACCCTGGTAAGGATGTAAGCATTAATGCAAAGTGTGCAAGGATTGTAGAGGTTATCTCTGGCCATGCATAAGAGTTATTATGAAAGTACAACCGCCAATTTACATAGTAGTTCAACCCATTATAGCATAGTTTGACAATGATGTGAATTAGCCGACCAATGAATCAACCTGGCAAGTGTATAAACCAACGCGTAATCGATCGTTGTGCCAAAGCTTTTAAACCATAAATCATTCCAATTGAAACCAAAATCAAACATTAACCATGCGCCAATGTGCATTCATATAATCAACCAACCAATAGTTATGAAAACATTAACATAGGAATTATATTTAAAAATATATGTATGAAAGATTTAAACATAATACCCATATATCTTATGAAACTAAAGGTTGAGTAGGTCAAATAAGAAGCCAATCCAACTACCGATGCATTACACACTTAATGAAATCAAGTCACATAATCAATCTAAAATGTCAAATGAGTATAGTTCGAAAGTTTTGCCAGCTGCACAATGATAAGTGAAATGTAAGCGCAAAGGGAATATCATTCAGAAGGATGACGATAGTTCAAACAATGATTCTAATGTGACTCTGAAGGACTAAGTTTTCACACTTACAGTCGTGAAAACAAAATGAAGATAGGCGTGCAAAAAGGCGCAAAGAATAAAAGCGTCGTTCATTTGAAAATTGCGACGAAAAATCAATGTTTGTGAAACATTGGTGTAGGCAGCTTATGAGACAATGAAAAATGTGAATTGGCTGCCAACAGGCATATACACTAAAAGTCCACAAAGCCTTCCACCACCAAGCATCCCCTTTTTGGAAAGTTCTGCAATTCACCAAAAAGGAAGAGAAAAACAAATAGTTGATCTAATAACTTAATAATTTACCCATCATTCTCTTCATCAACACTGACATTCAAAGTGTTTAACCGAGCAATTAATTTTTCCTTTATCTCTTCATAGCTTAGTTTCATTTTAAAGTAATGATTTTTCACTTTAGGGAGATGTTTCTCAGTGTGTTTGATTGACGGGTATGCTCAAATGGAAACTTACACTTTCTTATACAACTCTTCAAAGTTTCAGGCTCTATACCTTTCTTAATATAGTAAGAAAATTGTGATTGGCACTTTGGAATTTCAATATGAATAGCCACTAGACTAAGAATGACCTGATGGATATGCATGCACATAAAATTTGTACTTTAATGGAATTTCTTCTTCAGATGTGGAAGAAATACACGGTTTTATATGATGTATAAAAGTATAGTCAATTTATGTATTAAAATTTTTCCAATTGTTAATTTGCAACTTGGTACACATATATAATATATATGAATCGAGAGGAATATCCAATTATTCCTCGCAAATGCTCTAGGATATCTAATGAAAGTAGTAGAGGGACCCCTATTTCGACATGGAAACTTAGTTAGACATGGACAACGTGTCACACAAGGAGTTCTAGTGAAAAAAGGAGATCTAGTCACTCTAGACGACGATCAAATTCATCTAGATCTAGTCATCCTATAGATCAAGGTACATGTTTGATTATATGCACATGTTAAATTGTGCATGCATATATGTTGAAATTCATATAACTAACTAAAGTTGATAAATTTATTTTCAGATGCATCATTTAGTATATCATGAGAAAAGGCATCGTGGGAGAGTGCACATCCATCTGTAGAGGATGCTCAATTTGATCCATTGCGTCATAGATAATTGCAATATTTTTCTAATCGTGATTTTGGGGAAATATTTTATGGAGTAGATTCTCCTATGTCAAACAATGTACAACAACCCCAATCACATCAACAACATTTGGCTAGTAAATTTCTTTGATTTTTTTTTATTTTTTTATATAAATCACTCGTGCATATGGACATGCATATATATGTCATTGGAAATTGTCCTAAATATCTACAAATATTTATAAATGTGTAGAGGATTGGAATTTTGTTGGGGACAATAATGAAGCAGAGGGTGAGAGTGAACATGAACAAGGACCTGAGTATTTTCAAGAAAATTAATATTACACCCCTATCACCACCTCTCCCTCGAACATTGGCGTGGAGCTTCCTTGGGAAGATGAGGTTCAAAAAAATATTGTTCAACGTAAGTTGAAGCATGTTCTTGAGAAAATGGATCTCCCTGTAGAGAGCAAACAAAGCTTGGAGATACTTTTTCATTCTTTAGAGAAATTCATTGATGTATATAATAACCTTGGTCTATGAACCGATGGTTTTGTTGATTTGATGAGGAGACGCAGGAAACAGGTGATGGGCCCTGATAAATGGCCCGAAATAGAGAAAAGGGTGTCAAAAGAGTAGGAAAAATCAATGTTCAATTTTAAGGAAGGACCAAAGCGACGAATGTTGAAGGTGCAATATTTCAAGCACCCTCACATTGCAAGCCATATTTATGATCGATTCTTGGTAGCATATGGTAGACTTCCATGGAATGATGAGGTTTCATATTATTTTTCTAGATTCATTTATGCAGAGTTCTTTGAGAACATTTAGCCCGATTATACCAACCTACAATCCAAATATTATGGTGTTGGTAAAGGTCGAACATATAATCGAAGAGGTGCATTTAGATATCCAGTGTTTCCTAGACCTCCAACTCCCTTGGTATCTCATCCACCAAGGGTGGTTTCTTTAAGTTCAAATATGGACGCCACTTCACACGTTGTTTGGGATGCAAAGGGGGTAATAGCTGAGAATTTAAATTCATCTTTGTTTGGTATCGATGTCGGTTTGAACCGACAGAGAGCAAGATCCAATTCCCATGATAGTTTTATATATAAGACAAATGATGAGATAGACCGCATGAGACTTGAAGAGGTATATGCTTATGAAAAGTTTTGTCGCAACGGTTTGCAAGAATTAATTGGGCATGAGGAAGGGGGAATTGGATCGATATGTGCTACAACTGGTAAATGTTTCATGCATTCAATGATAATTATTTTGTTAGATCCACATCATCACAATTTTTGAACTAACAAAAAAAGTTTATGCTCATTAATTGTAGTTCATTATAATGTTAAATGAAACATCATTTACATTGGGAGATATTCTAGAGGTTCACAACTCATAGGTATTGCTTGTTTCAAAGTTTAAAATTATGATTTCAAGTGTCAATCATCTAATTTGTATTCATTTAATTATATAAAAATGATATATATATGTACTTATATATATATATATATATATATACCAGGAGGGGACCTTTGGTATGACGCAACCTTATTCCGTCTCGGAAGATGTTCCAATTGGTGATTCATGGGTATCAATCATGGTTGAAAGTTTCTAACTATGATTAGATGCATCATAATTTAATTGTACTTATTAGTTTTTTTCAAGAGAAGTACATACAATTATGTCTCTAACATGCATTTCAAATGTGTTATACGAGGAGAGAGTGGTGGAGGAAAATGTGGCTGGAGGAGAGAATGGCAGAGAACATGGCCATATATGATAAGTCATATATCATGTATGTTGCATTTGTAAGTTCTAGTTTGTTTTTATGAGAACTTTATCAAATGATTACTTAAATCATTTTTGTACTTACTGGATATAAAAAAATTGGATTTTTATTCATTTTTGTACTAATTGTGTCATCAAATGGTCTGTAACATTTTCAAAGACTCTATCTTTCAACACATTACATTGTTTTAATGGAAATATGTTTATTAGTACATTATTTGTTTTCTATGTGTAATTTTTTGGGTAAATCATTTGTAAAGTTACTAGTAATTTTTATGAGTTTGCTTGTGTGTTGGTAATTGTTGTGGGTTCATTGTCAAGTTGTATACATTTAGAAACTATACTGTAAACCCCTATATGACTATTTTCAATCAAGTTTATCAAAGAGTTTTTCACTTTGACATGCATGGGTAGAAATGAATTTGGGTTGGAACTACTCTTTCCTTTCTTGCTACCTATTTGAATATTGAAATCCCATAGAAGGATGGATTTATATAGGGTAGTGAAGACATTCATTCCCAGATTGATATGTATCTATGTTGGAACCAATGAAAGGTTGGAAGGTACATAAGCCATATGCATTATATTTTCTTGCTTCAAGCCATTCAAGTTGCTTTAATATTGTTGGTTGGAAAACTCAGTACTTGGCTGGAAAAATGCTCCTCTAAACTCCATCATAAAACTTGTGTTTGTTTCCATTTACAATCCTTCGTTGGATAAGTCATCTACCACTAAGTTAAGTTGTCTATATACAAGGTGATAGGAATTGTTTGGAAAAAAATCTCCATGTAAAATATTTTAGGAACAATAACAAAACAATGTTTTCCATCTTGAAATAACCATGAACATCTAATTGGCTACCATATAAGAGTCACCACTGACTTGGATATTTTAACCCCCCTTATCAATTGCTATCTTCATTAGTAATTTCAGAGCCATCATTAATGCATAGTTATTTGTACATCCATCATGACCCTCCTAAAAACAACCTAATAGAATAGCACTCAAGTTGCAGTTTATCTCATAGATGAAAAGAGTCAATTTGATTATCTAGGTGAAAGTACCTTCAACAAGTATTCATAAAAAAAATTCACCTATGGATCCAAAATTAATCTTGAAGTAAGTTATATATATATATATATATATATATATANGGAATGGATTGCTAGGGGTGTGTAAATATATTATCAAATGATTGATAATTTAAAGGTGATATGGGTGTTTTCTTCTATTGATGTGTATTTAAAAACATAGAGAATATTTCTACCTATAGTGCTTCACACTAGCTATTTGGTTACATTGTATCCATACCTTCAATAAGTATTCATTAAAGATCTCACCCCTGGCTTCAAAAGTAAACTTGGAGTAAGTTTCATCTTGCCCGGAATTAGACTACGCACACCGAAAAAAATAGAGGAAGTAATCCATCATATGGGAAAGTTGTTTATAGTTTATTGATTACATTTTCAAACTAGATCAACAAAAATGAATTTTTGATCATTGTCTTTCCCTGGAGCAATAACTTTCATCAGATGCAAAGTTCCTTGGTTCCATGGATGGACACTTTCAGAGTATATTGATTTGACATAAATGCAAGTAGAATTGCTAACCAAAGATATTGGATATGGCCAGATCAACATTGTTCCCCAATCTAATTTTTCTAACTAATTTTCCAAGACATATTGTCCAAGATGTCTCTCATGAAAACCATTATTTATCCCATTGTTTTTTACAACTTAGAGGTTTTAGGGGCCTTGTTTACTAGAGTGTCACTAGGCCATGGATGAGAGGGTTTATACCCTTCTCCTTCAATGAATTATCAAATGTAAGAAGAAAATTTGGTGCATGTTCACTCAAATATTCACCTTCTACCAAAACAACAACAAAGCTACCTTGTTGTATTACTAGGATGTGGGACTGTGGTGTTTCTTAGGATAATGGTGATGATGAGTTGCCTTTGGAGGAATTCCAACCAATTTCATAAGAGATTTTAGAAGGGTAGTCATAATATTATTGATCCCTCACTACTACATATGGGCGAAAAAATCGACATCGTACTCCGATAGTACGGACAAAATCAGTCGTACTATCAGATTTTAGTTGCATCTTTTGTATTTTTTTTTAAATCCCATACGTTCCTCGCATATATGATGAAAGAGACTCTCGTCGGATATCTGATGATTGACCAAGTGAACGATCGTTAGATATTCAATGGTTGACCAGGTCAATGATGTATGTACCAATGTTTGACGAAGTCAATATTTTTTATCATTAAGCAACGTCTCTCTAGTCAACATATGTCGAAAGTCCTGCTGTAACAGATTTTGGAAATTGCTCTACTCAGTATTTTCATCCCAAATGTGTTTGAGGATCACATCTTATTTCCAAATTATATATAACTTGCATCAGATTTGCTGAAGGACTTGTAGGGCCTTTTGGGAAGAAAGTTTGTGTTTTGAGGTCTCTCACTGTAAGTATGACACCTCTATTTTAAATATGGCACAATAACACTTGCAATATGCAGATGCTTCTAATATGTCATTATTTCCACAAAGGCAAACAATGGTGTAGAATTTATTTTTACCTATTTCAACCACAAATATTTGAATGAGGTAAGGCTCATGACTACTTCATCCAGTTGTTTTTGGAATCTTTGAACTTTGCCTCTGCTACCTCCTGAGCATTGGCCCAGTATGTTCATAAAATCGAAGTCATCAACATCCTCAGGCAATCAATTGCCGGAAACATTTGATTCTTTAGTCATAAGGGTGCTACTTTCTGGACTAGGTGAATCATCAGATAATTATGCATTGGAGAGGGAGAGGAGCCAGACCAAACCGAAGCCAAGATGACATTCAAAACAAGAGAAGCTCCAGATCTTGGAAGCTATTTTTCAATATGGCATGGTGAGTGTTGAAGGAGAAGAAATAAAAAGAATCAGAGCTCAGCTAGAGGTGTTCGGACTAGTTGGAGACGTTAATGTGTTTTACTGGTTCCAGAACAAAAGGTCCCGATCAAAGAGAAGGCCACAACTGCCACCTACACGAAGATCTAAATCTAGGACTGATAGTGAGCCCTTATCTTCAACTTCATCTACATCAACATCAGCATCTGTTCATTCTAAATATATCACAGAAATTTCTAATAGTCCATCCAATTCCATGCATAGTATCATTGGTGATCAATATTGCTTCTCTGCACTGCCAGTTTCTTCATTTGCTGGGAATCATTATGATGTGCATGCCGTGTACAAAGAAATGAATAAAACATCAACATTTTCTCCGTATGAAACTATCACGGGCCTTTCTAATATTCCACCCGATTTTATGCACGGTATCATTGCTGATCAATATTGCTCATCTTCTGCTGTGTCGATTTCTTCATTTGTTGGGCATCATTATGATGTGAAGATCATGTGCTAGGGTCTATTGATGGTAAATTTGAGCACAGTTATCTTGTTACTGTGACGGTTGGTCTGTTGTACCATACACCTCCTACTGGTGCCAGACCATGCGACGCATCTGTATTAACCTTTATGAATAGCATCATAACTGGCGTGAATCAAATCGGTCGTCAATGTAAGAGGAAAGAAATGTCAAAGGATCCAAATGCACCAATACCTTTTTCTTTGCCGAACAGCAAGCCAAGTTGAAATCAACAGAACTCGATGAAGAAACTGCTGAGAACCTTTAGGATCTGATGGAGCAGGACTATGCATTAGTTCCAAACGCAGTGTCATGGTTTACTGGAGAGGCTTGTCAACTGAATGACTTCGAGGATGTGGACGAGGGTGAATTCCATGAAAGGAAGCATTTTTTAAAGACGTGGACCGGCTCCTGAGTGCAAACNTCCATCATTGCGCCGACGGAGAGGGCTTTGTGTTGATGCAACGGCTTGAAGGGTTTTGATATTGACGAACGATTGTAGCAGCGCAGTCCCTGCAGATATGGTTGAATCCCTTGAAGCTATTAACAAAAACTGTGAGGAATTCAAATCCAATCTCAGAGAAGTATTGGCAGCTTGCGATCCCGATGTCTTGGCTGAATTATCCCCTATAGATCGTGCTTACACATTTCTCATTTTGGCCAAGGCAGTTGTGACATTATTCACTTTTAAGGTGCAGTAGGAAATCTCCAGACGAGCATAATGTAAAGAGCGAGCTGGAGAGATTGGATTTGTATACCAACAGGATAGAATATTATATCGACAGGAGTACAACACGTCCTACGACAACCTTAAATGCACAAGAAGCAACTCATTTTATCGAGCATTCATTACCCGATCTTACAACAGAGCAAAGGCATGATATGCGAGATATAAGTAGAGGAATCGGACCTGATCGTAAGTCACAAGAAGATCATGGTAAAAAGAAGAAAAGAAAACATGATTTAGCTGAAAAGCAGTCTGTTGCTACAGCAGCAGCAGCTTTTTCGGCAGAAGCACAAAAGGAGCTCTTGGGTGCATAGGCTTTCTAGGAAATAATTAAATGCATCGTTTTAAAGCGAGATGCTGATAGTCTGTCAATGGCACTGGGTCGGGTCCTTTCCTATGAATTTTTGCATGGTGATATTTCACTGAATCAGCAAGAGAAGACTCTTGTTGGCTTTTGCGAAGGGACACTTTAAAGAGCTGATTGTTACTGATGTAGCTATCCATGGTCTTGATATTCCTAATATTGATCCGATTATTCATTATGAACTCCCGACAACTTCAGAGATTTCTGCGCATGGAGGCGAATCAAATACATACATTGTTATAAACAGTTCGAAAATTAGGATTTTGTTTGTGATTTTAAATTAGTTTGGATTAATGTTATGATTAGTTAAAGATGGTTGAAGTTAGTTCATTTTCAGTTAGCTATCCTATGACGTGGATTCAACCTCCTTGAGAGAGGGAATTTATATAGAGGTTCATTCATTGTAATAGAGGGGGAGCCTGGGGGGAAACCTCTTTTGGAGAGAGCTCCTTTTGAACGCAGAGTTATTTTGAAAGCCCGGAATGAAGT
>JASDQU010379622.1:0-11241 GCA_032191745.1 Picea mariana | reverse complement strand
TCACAAATGAATCAATTGTCGGCCACGTAATCCATTGTGCCTCATGGTGGGCCCGCCCATCTAGCGTACACGTCGGCGAGCCCGTCCCGTAGGCAACGGAGTGGACGAGGGTCACCGGCAGTAATGTGATAAAGAACTGTTTTTAGGGTTTATTCTAATCCTGTGTAGCAGTGGAGTCATTTTTAACCATTTAGGGTTTATTCTAATAGGGTTTGTGGGACCACTTGGTTTCTGGGTCCACGGAGTTTCGGAGTTTTTGGCTATATAACATAACCATTAATTTTTCTCCTAACACCATTCATTCCAACATTCCAGTTCGCCATTTCATGCAAATTTGCAGTTGCAGAAGGAGAGCAGAATTCCCTTTAGATTGCGTTATAAAGAGTGTCCGAAGAAGGAGAAGGAAGCTGAGGTCTGTTTTCTTTCATTTATTCTTCGTTTTTTAAGCAGTACGTGACATTTTGTGACTTAGCTTTGCAGGAAAAGAATTGCGGAGTCAATGACGGATCCGAGGATGGAGAAGGAGAATCGGATTAAATTCTGCTTGCCGGATGATCTTTCAAAATCTGATAGGATGTCACCCGAAAGGGCTGCCGAGGAGGAATTCTGCATTACTCCGGCGAAAGTTTTACCCGTTGTTGGTGTTGCTACCAAAGAGCGGGTGTCTGAGTTAGTCCTGCCCTTAGATGTCTTGGTATGTTCCCGCATTCATTTTTTCTGCTGTGCTATTTTTGGAGGTTTTGTGGATTCTTTTTTTTGTATTTGGGAACTAATCTCCTTGTTTTACAACACAACACAACAGGTACAGGTTGTATTGAAACTCCGTCACGATGAACTGGAACCGGTTTCTCGCATTTCAAGTATGTTCAGAGAAGCGGTAAGGGCTCATTACAATTCTTAATTCACGTTCAAACATTTTGAATTTAACTTGTAGATGTTTGGTCTATTGTGATCAATAGAATCTGTTGTCTAAACGTAACCTTCGTTCTTCCTGTAATTTGCGGTTGCTGCAGGTTACAGATGCCAGAAAAATGCATTTTGATTATAATACTCCGGTCGTTAGATCATGGAGACGGGGCTGTGCATCTAAAAGGCCTGCAACACCGAATCCAAAACATGTGTGGAATCCTAAAAAGTCACGACTTACTTCGGATGATGTTGCAGAATTAAAAGCACCGATCCTACGCAAAATGAGGCGTGAACATGCAGCGTCACTGAGATCCAAAAACCAAAAAATGTAAACTATATATATAAGAGCAAAATAGAGTACACATAAATCAAATTTTATAAATTCAATCACCCAAAATCTAGAGTTTCAACAATTTTAAGAAAAATTCATCAAAATGTCCTTAAGAAGGTGTCTTATATTATTACATATACTTATAGGTTACACTAAAAAAATGATTGTTAATTTAATTAACAACTAAGTTATATTTACATAGTTATATTTATTTAGCACATATTTTTTTACATAGTTGTAGTTATTTAGCACATATTTTTTTACATAGTTATAGTTATTTAGCACATATCTTTCTGTATAGAGCATATAAAGTATATATATGTGTGTGAGGGGAATTATTACTCATGTATAATTAAGAGATTGTTTCTATAATTTTTTATTTTAAGAGATTGTGTAATAAATTTAAGATTAAGATAAATTTATTTTTATATTTCTTTATTTTTTAAAAGTGTTTGAGATATTTAGAGTTAGCATAGTTAGGTCCATGGTTCATGAATATATTTTGTATTATGTTCATTTTAGATTACTAAAACCAGGTTCATTCAGTGTTTCAATCCAACTCCAATTTTTGAGAGCTCTACTACAATATTGTCCATGTCCCTATAAATATGAGAGAAATGTGTATATGAGAAAGATGTTAGTAAATTGAGAACTTCAACATAACGAGGTTTGAATTCTTAAAAAATTGTAATTGGGTAACACCAATTTTTTGTGCTAGTTTCAAGACTATATTTAAAGCCATGCATTAGTTTCTTGATTCATCCTAGACTATGTTAAGAGGTAGTGTTATGATATTTGATATCTCCTTTGTGTTACACCAAGTTATGAAGGCCTCTTCTAGGCTTCCTCATTTTGAGAGATTCCCAATCATTATTAATTGTTCCACCTCTTTCCATACCTCCATAGACATTTTGTCATGAGATGAAATATAATTTATTCTTCTTGGTAACAATGACAACACCATATTGGCCCTATAAATTCCTCCTTTGGATAACATACCATGTGGAAGCCTTGTTGTGTGAGCTCAACCACATAAAGATCTTGTTTTTAGTTGGGAATTTTACTTTCCAGTTAATTTCCGACCACCAAATCTATTAGTCTTCTCTTCCTTCCTCAAATAGTGTTTTATAGCCTATTCTAGGAACATATGCTCTAATTGGATTCAAAGACTAGATCAGTTGATCCTATTCTTTCTTAAGCCTAACATTGTCGCCTATTGGGATATGCATGTCCTTTCCATTCTGCTTAGTACTCTACCTTGACAATTGTTGGTGCCAAGTAGTGGACCTTGCCCAGTTTGCAACCTCTCTATGATTAAAGTAGTATTTATTCTTTAACTCCTTAATAATTTGAATGGGAAGTTTGTGCATACATTTTCTTACTACCCAGGGGTTGAGACCAATTTGCACTTTATCCCCTTTTCGAATTTTCCAACCAGATGGAAAGAATAGGTATTGTGATTGAGCCAAAGCTAGATACAGAGCTTCAGATCCATAGATCGATCAGGATAACATTATCAAGCCAGAGAAAAATATGAATATGGTGTATGAAATCATATTAAAGCTAGATCTGGAGCTTTGAATCCATAGATCGAGGATAATGTTATCCAATTGAAGAAGAATTTGAATTTGGTGTGTGTGATTTGGAGCTTCGAAAGCATAGATCGACTGAGATATTGTTAGCCATTTGGAGCAGAATTTGAATCTGGTGTGTGTAATCATATAAATTAATCTCTTCTCATCCGAACTTCAGCTTCAAAAGCCTAGCTAATTATTTTGTTTTTGCAGATTTTTTGTGAGGTGGCCACATGATGGGTCAAAAATATTTTAGGAAATTTGAAGTTTTGAAACCCTAGCTCGTTTCTTAACCACTAATCTTAAGGCTTGTAGACATAGTTGTCTTGATAGTACCCCACAACTGATCTATAAGTCCTTTCTGGATGCAAAATTAGCCAGTGATCCCAATATGAAGTTGGACACCAAATAAAACCAGGTAGTGGAACATCATACCTCTTTTGGATGCAAGGTAAAATGTTTCTTTGCTTATGTTTTATGTTTTAGCAATTTTTCACATTTAAAATATGAGGTTATAAACTGAGTTTTCTAAGAACATTAAACAAGGCCACAATTTTAACTTTCAATCCTTTCACTCGATGATTTATTCATCATTATGTCTTACCTATGTGCTCCTTGGGTTAGATATATTGTCTGTAAAGGGTACACATGTGCATGTTTGGAACGTTTCTTCCTAGCATTCTTATGCATAAATATTGGAATGTTTGTTCATGTGGGAAACTATTAGTTCCTCAAATGTATCTCACTTATAGATGATGCTCAATTTTTTTGAACTTTGCATGAAATTATGTCCCTTGTCATGGAAGAAATACGGTCCTCATACCAATTTTAATGTTATTTTCAAGATGAAAATTGTACTCACCACAAAATCTTCCATTCCACTTCCTTATGTATTAAATATTGAATTCAAAGCATTATTCAATAGGACAATGTAACTGATTCAATGAACTATTAACATGGCTTTTAGAATCTATATGATCTTCCACCCATTTGTATTTCCTCATAAATAAACAATATTAGTGTTTGTCACATGGTAATTATTGATCATAGTTCCAAGGTAGCTTCCATATAAGATTTGGTGTTAAGTAGTTGCAATGGGATATCTTGGTTAATGTTCCCATTCTAGAGAATTATAACAAATAATAAAATAGGAGTCAAGGGATTCCCTCTTCCAATTTCTTTGCAKAGCTTGGGATTCATAACCTYGCTAATCTATTCGATTGAAGTTTGTATAAATTATCTCCATCAACAAAGAAAAAATATTTCCATAAATTCAAAGGAAGTATCATGGCAGTTGACATAAATGTCAGACAATTAATGCTGAAAGAAAATCCCCATGCTAAATCATTGGGTGATACATATATATTATCTATTTTAATAACATTGGAATGCATTATTGTACTTTGATAATACAGAGAAAAATGACTTTCAAGAGTCTTGTTAAGAAATTGCTTGCTCTTTAATTTATTTTCTTTCCTCGGAATAATTAAAAGAAAACAAAAAACAACATTGCTCCACTTCTATACCATAAGCATCACTATAAAATATCATACCTTGTCTGTCAATTCACAATCGACCAATTTAAAACATATGCACAGGTCCCTTCCAGATCAAACAGACTTCTAGAACATGCCCAATTCATACACTCTTCATCATATGAACCAATAAGTTTTTGCAATGAAACCATAGTCAATATAAAACCCGAGCTTCATCATTGTCAATGCAGTTATTTACAACATGTACGATGATTCCATAATTTTCTATGATCCTAATTGGGCCTAGTGAAACACACAGTACTGTCCAATTTGCAATTAACACCATGTTGTAAAAACACCGTGATTGAAGGTATAAAGAGAAAGAAGTAGCCCTTGATTGCGTATTATTACTCATTCCCAATCACAACTTTTCAACCAATTTCATCATAGGAAGATGAGATAGGGACTCGACAAAAAATTTCATAACCACTCCACTTGACAACCAATCTTTGACAACCGAAAAGAAGCTCGACAGGAGTAAGAACAGTTGGGGATTTTTAAAATTGGGCTCTGTCACAAAAATTACAAAGAGGCAATCAAGAGTGCGCTCAGTCATCAATAGCATAGAGAACTGGAGGTCCTCAGAAACATATCAACCACAGGAGAAGACCCTTCGATACAAGCATAGTATAAAACCATAGGGTTCCTTATAACTCCCGGTCTGGGAAATGGTGCAACCGTTAGCCACAGAGGAAACAACGACGGGTAGGGTAGAAAACCGATGCACATAGTGCATTTTGCATTTGTAGAGGAGAAGAAAATGTCCACTGGACAGTGACAATTACCCAGAACACATAGGGGTATAACCTCTGTCTATTTATTAAGAGACAAATCATTTGATAACAATGCCAGTGAGGATGCATAACCCGAGGCATAACTTACTTCATCCACCAACCATATAACATATATTTTGACATAATGGACACCCTAAGATCAAATTCCAAGATACTTTGATGCCAAGACCATGTGAATAAGCCCATGACCATGAATCTGGACAAACACACAACAACCAAATGGCAGTCTGAATACGATTGGATAGGGTTAATCTCATAACTGTGAGGAAGAAACCAACAAGAATATACAGAGAGAAACCCTCACAATTAAAAAACAGAGAGATAATACCCATATTCATTCAAAAATCCACAGAGACCCACCATGATTTTAACCAATAAAGAAACTAGCAAATGCACAACTCAACCAAAAACCAATTCTTTTACTTGCAAATCGAACAATTACATAGTCATTCCAGAGAGACAAACCACACATTTACATAGTTGCAATTCTTAGGAAAACACAAACCCAAGCATTATTGAGCCATTGTTTGTTCATACACAGAGCATAATTCAGGGATGGGGTGAAAAAGAACCATACCTGTAACTGGGAGCTTAAAAGGGTGAGCATGAATTGTGGAGCTTAACCACCAACATATCAAAATGCAACAAGAACCATACTAGGGTGACGAACTGATGGGAGAAGTATGGAGTGACGTGCATTTACTGCATGTCTCTTCCATCTCCTATCCTATTAAATTCGAAAGTGCAAGACATCCAACAATCACCATATCATTTAAATCGTGTAATTAATAGAAATCGTGTATTATTGTATATATGTGTTTATGGTTGCATGTCTGATATATTTCTGTTATATTATTGGATATACGCGATATCTCTGTGCATTTATTTATTATATCTCTGCTCTCATTTCATGTTGAAAATAATATGGATCAGTGGTATCAGAGCAGGTTGTTCTTGATCGTTTTTTTTTCCAGTGCATGTCCTCGACGAGGTTCGAGTATAGCAAGTTGGGTCTTTAGCTTGTCTCTCTTGAAGACAATTTCTCTCGCACACCCAAGAAACCCTCAATGGAGAGGAAACATGCCACGAGGTGGTTGTAGCATCTTCTTCAAATTGAAAAATCCCATACTTTTTAATGACTTTGGTGGGGTTCATGGTAGATTGGACACGAACTTGGTGACTATATAAGCTACCAATCAGTAACGAAGCTGAATATTGATATGAAGAATCACCTCTAGTGCCACCATAGCCACCACTAGATGCCATCTTGTGGATAATAGGTAAGGGAGAGAAAGATGAACTGGATGAATTAGACAAATTTCTTCTTAGATAACTTTGTTGGGTTGATAACACAATGTTCCTTCTTCTTATTTCAGCAATAGGATTAATTTTAGGTGATAAGCCTCTTCTCCTAGAAACACGATGGTCTAAGGACATGTAAGGAATATCAAAGCTGAAGGAAAAATAAAGTTATGGCTGATTCATACATTGTCTATGCCGAGATTTCCAAAGTTCTTGGGCACTAATGTCTTGTTCAATTGCTGCCCATGAACGATTAAGCTTAGCCTGGGTATTAGCAATGTCTAAAATGGTTTTAAACAAGTTTAAAGAAATGTTGGTCTGATCTTGAAGACTAGGCTCAATACTAGGTTTCCTTGCAACAGGTACAATCATTAAGAAATGAAACAATCAAAGAAACAATATCAAAAAAATAGATATATTCGATGATAATCAAGCATAAAAATCAACCAGAGAGATATTGAAGATCTCCCCAGTATGGTCGCCAAATAAATGTCGAGGAAAATATATGAAATCATCTTAATCAAGCATTTTCAGATATTACTTGGATAAAGCAAGATAGACAGGAATATCACCCTATGTTTATAGCCATAAAAAGTTGTCTCCTAATCCACAAGTATTGGTTACAAGGGCTTAGGTTGATTTTTTTATAAATAAAAGATTGCTTTAAAAATTCAATGTTTATGTAATTTTATGAATATAACAGATGCAAAAATAAATGTAGAGACAGAAGTAAAAATACCAAGTCAATAATCAACACAGATGAGACATAAAACAATCGCTTAATTCATTCCAATTTATCGAAGTATCATTCTCTTTACAAAATTCCCTGAGGAAGTTTGGACCAAAGTCAAACTTAGATGTCCCCGATGAAAACCATACAAAAGGACTTCTGATAGAAAGTAAAAAACTGAACTTTAAAAGATGGATCAACCTGCCACAGATTGATCCCACTTGACTCTTTGAAAAACAAGTGTTTGAATGATGTAATTCAATCTTGAATCTTATTGTCTACAATAGGACCCTTAGTATGCTTTCTCCCTCTATTCTTCTCTTGTTAAACTACATCTTTTAGTTAATTTAACTAAAACTCAACTAACTTTTGGTTTAGGGGGAAAGTTAATAAAATAATAAGGGTCTTTAATAAATAATAACTAGTAGGTAGGACCCCTCGTGACTCCCTTTAGTTTCTTTAACAAGCATAAACACAACTAGTTGATCAATCAAACACATCCCTCCTTGTGGCTCCCATCATCACTCTCATAATTTGAAAATTAATATCAATGATATTTGAAACCATATCCAAAAATATAATATTCAACATATGCAAAAAATAGCGTGTTGTCCAAAAATTTCAGAAGTCAACTGTTCTCAACAATCAATAAATAAAAACACTCAAAAACCATATTTTCCACTATGGGAGGCAATTTTCCCCTTGTTGTTGTTGTCTCCCTTGATTTCTCTAAAATTGCCTTAGGTTGTGTGGAGCATTTATGTCTAATCTCACTGATAACATGAGAGCAATCATCTCTCAAATGCATGCATGATGAAACAGATTTGGCAGAGTCATTTGAGGGAGAGGATAGGGAAGCAACAACTTTTCCTTTATCAGGTGCATGGTGGGATTTGGATTTTAACCTCTTGCTTGCATGGGAAGACTGTACTGGTGAGTGTGCAGGGGAATCTTGGACAATTGGGTTAACCGGTGGAGGAGCAGGTACAGATAAATTGGGCCAGCCATGATGTTGGGAGATTATTGGGTGGACAATATCTTGCCATCCTTCATTTTCAAGGACTTCAGGTTGTAATGAGACATGAGGGGGAATAGGGATACCAGGGACATGCGGGGCTTGGAAAGGAGGCCTTTCTGGCTGAGGTTGAACCACTCCTTGTCCAATCCAGTTAAAAACTCTAGCTTGGAATAACTGTCTCAACTCTTGTGAGTCTGCATCAAAATGTATAGAAAACCTTGGCCTTCTAGGGCCCCTGTTCCAATTTCCTCTTCCTCTGTTACCCAGGCCATGACTACCTCTGCTGAAGAAGCTCATTTCTGTATGCATTATTTATTAGAAACTAGTTTCTTCAACAAACCATACATGCCATTTCTTTAAATATGAAACACATTTTGGCTCAACAACACATCATGCTCATGCAATCCAATCCATAAAAATCGTTTAATAATTGTTAATGAGAAGGGAGTGAATAAGGGTTCTAGGATATATGAGGGATTTGATTGAGCGAAAAGTGGTAAAATGAAAGGGGATAGATCATGATTACTGCTCAAAAAATCATCAAACAATCAACTGTATTGTAATAACAAAACATATGAATTGTAACCTATCCATGTGCCATCCTTCAACTACTAAAATATAGATTTTTCTTTTAACTATATTTAATTTTAAGAACATGGAGTTAATAGTGAATCTGGGAAGGTGAGGGGAATTGTAATGTGCATAAAAGTGAGAGAATGGTAGGGAAATAACGAATATTGTTCATAAAAAAAATCAAGTAATCAATAGACATAACTCTGTACTCAATACAAAAAATACCAACACCAATTCAATAATTACTGTGTATTAAAACTGTTCACTGTTCCACATTTAAATAAATTTTCTCAATTAGAACAATCTGCAATCATACTCATAATCGAAACGACTTTCAACAGTCCTGTTAAGAAACTGCTTGGTCGTTAATTTCTTTTCTTTCCTCTAAAGAATTAAAAGAAAACACACAACGACATTTCTCCACTTATATACCATAAGAATCACTATAAAATATCATACCCTGTCTGTCAATTCGTAATCGACCAATTTAAAACATATGCACAGGTCTCTTCCAGATCGAACAGACTTCTAGAACATGCCTGATTCATACACTCTTCATCATATGAACCAATAAATTTTTGCAATGAAACCATAATCAATATAAAACCCAAGCCTCATAACTGTCGATGAAATTATTTACAACATGTACGATGATTCCATAATTTTCTATGATCTCGATCGGGCCTAGTGAAACACACAGTAGTCTCAAATTTGTAATTAACACCATGCTATAAGAACACATTGAACGAAGCTATAAAGAGAAAGAGGCATCCCTTGACTGCGTATTATTACCCATTCCCAATCACAACTTTTCAACCAATTTCATTATAGGAAGACGAGATAGGGACTCGGAAAAACATTTCATAACCATTCCACCTAACAACCGATCTTTGACAACCAAAAAGAAGCCTGACATGAGTTGAACAGTTGGGGATTTTTAAAATCAGGCTCTGTCACAAAAAATACAAAGAGGTAATAAAGAGTGCACTTAGTCATCAATTACATAGAGAACTGGAGGTCCTCAGAAACATATCAGCCATAGACAAAGACCCTTCGATACAAGCATAGTAGAAAACCAGAGGGTTCCTTATAACTCCTAGTCTGGGCAATGGAGCAACAATTAGCCATAGAGGAAACAACGACGGGTAGGGTAGAAAAATGATGCACATAGTGTGTTTTATGTTTGCAGAGGAGAAGAAAATGTCCACTGGAAAGTGACAGTTACCCAAAACACATAGAGGTATAACCTCTATCTATTTCTTAAGAGACGAATCATTTGATAAAAATGCCAGTGAGGATGCATAGCCCGAGGCATAACTTATATCACCCAACAACCATATAGCATATATATTGACATAATGGCCACCCTACAACCGAATTCTGAGATACTTTGATGCTAAGACTATGTGAATAAGCCCACGACCATGACTCTGGAAAAATACACAACAACCAAATGATAGTCCGAATACAACTGGAGAGGGTTACCCTCATAACTGTGAGGAAGCAACCAACAAAAATATACAGAGAGAAACCCTCCACCATTAAAACACAAAGCGATAATACCCATATTCATTCAAAAATACATAGAGACCCACCACGATTTTAACCAATAGAACAACCAGCGAATGCACAACTCAACCAAAAACCAATTCTTTTACTTGCAAATCGAACAATTACATAGTCATTCTAGAGAGAAAAACCACACATTTACAGAGTTGCAATTCTCAGGAAAACATAAACCCAAGAATTATTGAGCCATTGTTTGTTCATACATAGAGCGTAATTCATGGATGGGGTGAAAAAGAACCATACCTGTAACCGTGAGCTTAAAAGGGCGAGTTGGCCGAGAGTTTTCCTCCCAAGCCTGAATTGTGGAGCTTAACCTCCCAAGAGTACTTTACAACATATATATAAGAATTCTCAAGCCAAAGTATGCAATAAACACTTATTTTATACACTGAACAAGTTAGATTGCTATGGTTGTTGTAAATTGCAACAGTAAACTACCAGCATCAATAAGTAATTTGTAACAGTTGCAATAATTAGTGCTCAGAAATGTCACAATTGACCATGAAAATTTAACATATAACCAATAAAATATTACTCAATTGTTAGAGGTAATTTGTGAGTGAGTTACGCAACCTTTAGATGAGTGTATGCAACAAATTAATGTGATTTAGAAGACTATACCAAACCTTTTATAACAATAGCAAGTTATTTACTGAGTTTGCTAAGGTTAAAGTTAGTACAATTAGTAGGATGCAATTTTTGAGAGAGTTTTTGTCAATCAATTCACCAAGAGAGTTTCTTCAAGATTAGTGCATTTCCAGGGTATGGAGTCTTTCAATGCAACCAAGATTGACGGTTGGCCTATTTGAAACCAAGAGGTAGGATCTAAACCCTAAGGTGCAAGCACATTTGGGCCTTAGGTCTTACATCTTGAGGAGAAGGACTTCTAGTGTGCAAGCACATTTG
>JASDQU010379615.1:0-11241 GCA_032191745.1 Picea mariana | reverse complement strand
CAGTCCAGCGCATCTTTTGGTGAGTTCAGTTTTCAGATCCAAGAAATTTGATTTTTTTATTATTTCTATGGCTCGGAGGGATATGGTTTCTACTACAAGAAAGAATGGCTACCAACATGAGGGTGGAAGGCAGGCTAGAAGGATCTAGAAACTTTAGATCTTGGAAGCATAGGTTGGAGATGTTTCTAGACGAGAATGATCTCCTAGAACATGTTACAGTGGGTGTACCAGAACCAGATGAAGAAGAGAAAAATACCAAGCATACGAAGAATGAAAAGAAAGCAAAGAGAATCGTGTCAGGTTCAATGAAGGATCACTTGATTCCTCATATATCCAAACTACAGACAGCAAGGCAAATGTATGAGACACTCAACAAGTTATATTAAAGAAAAGAGATTAGCTAGAATCTTACCTTAAGAAATCATCTTCGTAATATGAAGATGGAAAACTCAGAATCTGTCACATTCTACCTTATGAGAGTTTCTCATATTAGAGATCAGCTTGCAGCTATTGGATATGTCATTAGTGACAAGGAGCTTGTAACCAAAACCCTAAATGGGTTTCCAACATTTTGGATTCCTTTTGTACAAGGAGTGTGTGCAAGAAGAAAGTTACCCAAGTTTGATAAGGTATGGGAAGATTGCACAAACGAAGAATCTAGACTTGCAGACCAACAAAAGAGACTAATTGTCGATGAAGAGGAAGCTCTTATAGATCAAAAGAACAAAATAACTTCCTTCAGGAAGAACAATAAAGAAGATAACTCTGTAAGAGTTCTAGACAAGAAGAAAGATGTTTCAAAGATCAGATGCTACAACTGTCAAAAGTTGCGACACTTTTCCTATGACTGTTCTCAAGGAAAAGGAAAAAGAAAGTATCAAGCACATGTGGCAGAAGAGGAGGAATCTCCTCCCTCAAAGAAAGCTCTAGAAGAAATTAAGGATTATGTACATTAAGTTGAAGATAGTTGATCTGAAGAAAGAAAGCAAATGGAGTCCGTAGAGCCTCCCCACACAAAAACCAAAAGATAAGTATTCATTTTTATTTTTAGTATCTTCTTTATTTTAACACCTTCTCATTACAAGTTAGTTTTTTGTGAGAATGTTAATTAACCTCGTTTTATTTTAGTGTCTATGCAGACTTATGAAGGAATTATCAAAGAAGACGATGAAGAAAGAGATGAAATATTTATTTCATATATGATCACTCATGAGAGTGACAAAGAAAGCATATTGTAAGTAAGTTTACAAGTGTTGGAAGAAAGAACTTATGCCGTGACTTGTAGAAGTTAGACAACACGAGAAGGATGTATGATATGATGACAGTTAGTAAAGAACAGACAATATCTAATATTTATATAAGAGAAGGAGGCTCCTAAAGATGCAGAGCATAAATATTCAAGATGATGAAAAATATGGATACTCAGATATAGTGGATGAGATGTAGGTAACTACAGGTTGCTCTAGTACCATTCTTATAGATGCGGAGGGAGCAGGTTGATCCAGTATGAAGACAGAAAGAAATAAATATGTGAACTCAAGAAGGCACTCAGGATATTACAGAAGTGAACTTCAAGGATGATGATTAGAAACTATCAGTTTGGTGCAAGAGGGAGCTATGTCTTCGAGTTAGAAATAGAATATCGTGATTTGATGCAGTTAGGAAAGTAGATGGATGGTGCCCAGATATTTTGATCAAGATGAAAGTTATCCAGTAGATGGATGGTGCCCAATAGATGGGTAGCATGGTATTATACCATTGAAAGATTTTGAACCACAAGAGATTTTTTTGGATCCCATAGCTATACCTTCGTAGAGAAGGAATGAACAATCCCACAGGTAGACCTTCGTAGAGAAGGAGAAAGAGAAGAGACATTTATAGAGAACGGGAATGAGAAATTTGTCAAGGTTGTCATCTATCCAAGTGTTGAGTTTTTGATACTCTAGGGACATGCTATAATACCCTTGTAGAGAGGGGTGTGACCACCCTCATAGAAAGGAATGTGCATGTTTCTCCAAGGGGCAGTAGGCATATGCTCTCCTCTGGCCAAGGATGGAGTAGCCTGGAACACAAACCTTGACTATGTGGAATGGTTAGTTGGCTCTTGAGGTTTTTTTCGTTATCCTACGTGGATCATGAAAAGGGAGTGTAGTCTTTCCCAGGCTAGTATCTTAGCTTCTCTAGTTCATGTGGGTTGACTAGGAGTGATGCTATGGTAGTAGTCCCCCCCAGTGGATGGGTTATATATATGACTACAAGAGAAGGGAGAACATAAAAGGAAAGGAAAAACTCATAGAATATCTTCTATGTGAAGATAAGAAAGAAGTATCTTTTGTTTGAAGACGAAAGAAAGAAAGAGTATCTTCTGTGCGAAGATAAAGAGAAAAAAAACTTTCGATGATTTATAGATATTCCAGTAGTGATAATGATGCCAGATGACCAAGTGGATTATATTCATGCCTCCTGTTATCCACTTGATGATGTTGCCTAGTTGATGATGTTATCTAGTGGATGTTGTTGCCTAGTTGATGTTGAGATTCGATGACCTGACAAAAGATAAAGAATATTCTTCTTGTTAAGAGGGAGTGTTAAAATATTGTGTAACTGAAAAGAATATTATTATCCCCTTTTGTGGATAAAGATAATTTATTATTGATTAGATCAATCCCCTTTTATGGATTGATCATGTCTGGCATTGTAATTGACAATATCCCCTTTTGCGGATTGGTCAAACCCTAATTGTAATAGGCTAAATGAAAAGACGACCCCAGAATATACTAAAGTGGTTATAACCACCCAGAATGAGAAGTCGACCCATCTAGAATATATTAATGTGGTTATAACCACCCAGAATGAGAAGTCGTCCCTACCAATGAAAAGAAACCTATTCAACACTTGCCAGATTGTATAAATAAGAGAGGCCAGCACCTCATTTGGACACACACTTAGCTCACTCATCTAGTGAAAAAGTTTTGAAGGAAGCTACAATTACCAGTTGCCGTAAGAAGGAAGAGAGAGACAGAGGCACATCCCTGGGAGAGGAATTTATGAATTTCTTGGTTCATTGTCTTGGCATTGTATTGGCTATCTATATTAAGGAAGTTTTGTTGGGTTTTCTTCCCCTTGAGGGTTTCCCAGGATAAATTCTTTTGTACTCTTGTGATTGTGTTTCTCTCAGTGATCCTATCTATTCTATTGTTATCTAGTAAATTGAAAGTAACCTAATAATAACATAAACTTTAACATCTCTCTCTCTCTCTCATCCTCTCCCTCCCCATTTCTTTCTCAATCTCTCCCCCTCTCTCTCTTACTCCCTTTGACACTCTCAGTTTTCCCTCTCTATCCCCTACTCTCTGTCTCTCTCACACACACACACACTCCCTCTCTCTCTCTCTCTCACTCCCTCTCTCTCTCTCTCTCTAGGAATGGGGAAATCGTCTCTCTTTCTAGGAATGGGGATTAGTTATTCCCATTAAATTTTCCATGATTTGAGTTGACTTTGTAAATGGACAAAAGTACAATTTTTATCCACTAAAACTGCAATTTCATCCTTTCATTAAAAAATAAAGTAAAAATATATTTAGCCCACTAACGGTCCTCTATCACTGGGTGAACACGCTACAATAAAGATGCATATAGAGATATGAAGGGTCTGTTGAAGGGATAGAAGTTGCCCTTGATTTAAATGTAGTATATATATCTTTAACATTTGTTTTTCCACATGAACCACCGTTTGTTTATACTAATAGGTTCAAGATATACTGTAACATCCCGCTCTTCCCCGCACTAAGCGAAATTATTCTTTGATGACACTTGCTTGCAAGTGATCCATATTATTATACTATTGGGCATTTGATTATTATTATGAGGCATTATGGATATGATGACATGTTATTTTGTTGTATTGATATAGAAATTTGCTATTGACTTGATTCTCCTGAGTGTGTAGGATTTTGGACCTCGAGGATGCAGAGGCATTGATGAAAGCCTTGGACTCTGGATCGAGTCAGGGAGTGGACTATTGGGGTTTGATTGTTCTATATACGACATATGTGCATATGATTAGATGTTATGATTATGGATTTTATTTCTGACATGATTCGTTGATGATGCAGGCTGACGATAGCTTGCCAACTAGACTCACATGTGGAGTAGAGGGGTCACGCATGACTACCAGAGAAGTTGAGGGAGAGGTGTGGACAGTAGCTCTGCCATAGCCTACTAGAACTCCCATCGTGGCTCGAACTGTAGGTTAACAATTACCTAGTTTGAGAAGACCCACGATGTCATGAGGAAAGACTGCGAAAATCACTCACGATGATTCTAAGGGGCACACAATAAGACAAGAGCATTATTCCTTAGATTCCCTTAGTCTCCCACAAGATCATAGGATGAAGTGTTGACTCTAGGGGTTTTTTATGTCTACCAAGTCAGTCAAGAGGCGAGTGGCACCCTTGGAGCACGTAGTGCGTCCTGAAGAGCACGTCGTGCAAGGGAAACAAAATGAGGCGAGTGGCACCCTTGGAGCACCTAGTGCATCCTAAAGGGAACATCACGTTGTTAAATAATAAGTGAATGAACATAGATGAACTTGGAATGAATAATTTGATAACAAGGATTTAAGAACAATTTCCCTAATAAAATTTCGCCCAGCCTAGGAAAATAAAATCTAGGTCTAAGTGATACTTGTGGTAAAAAAAATAAAAAAAAATAAATAATACTAATAATCACCATTAAATATGTGAGGAGAATGGGGAAAGCAATTCAAATAATTTATAAAAATCGAATTACTTTAGGGGATTAAATTTAAAAAAAAAAAGGAAATAATTATTTGGTACATCTGCTAATTAAAAATTTATTAATTAATTTAAAGAAACAGGGGAAAAATGTAATTTTCGACACTTGCTAATTTGAGTTTTAGATAAAATGGGAAAAGAGGGAAACTTAAAAGAATTAGGAAACTAAGGAAAAAAGGGGGAAACATAAAGAAAAAGGGAAACATAAGGAAAAAGAAGAATGATTAACTGAGTAAGGAATCTTGCCATTAAGAACTTTCTAAATTGAACTCAACTAGGAATTTAGTAAGGGCGTAAGTCATTAAAATGTGTAAGGGAATATGGGGACACCGATTCTAGGAATGCTTTTAGGTGTGAGGGAAATAGGAGAAAATAATTAATTAATGAAATTAATTTCTAGTGCAACTAAGGGGATGGGTGACATGTGTACGTGGGAGGATTTTTCTGAATTAAATTATTGAACAATAAATTAAATGGAAATTTGGGAAATAAATCACTTAGAAATTATATATAAAGGAGGAAGGAGGAGGAGGAGGATAGATTTCTTCCTCATGCTTAACATTACGTTGTAGAATTTTTGACTTGACTGACTTATCTTGTGGGAGTTGGGATACCCAGCTCGATGATGAGTGGTAGCTTGGCCTTGCGAGGTGAGCTGGGAGCTAGTTGTTCTCTAGTTAGTGTACATGACCCCTTTGCGGCTCGGGGGGCTAAGGGGGAAGAAGAGTACACCTAGCGTTGGTTGGGAGGTACCGGTGAGGTCACAGCGATCGGCAAGTGGGAGTGGGATGGAGCACGCGGGAAAATGACTCGGAGTAGTCACCTTGGGCTACAATACCCATGAATTTATTTTGAATGGTAGATTAATATTGAACTTGCTCTTTCATTTTGTACTTTTAAATTTGTAAATAAAGTATTTTACTCAGAAATTTTAATCAAGAACTTAAATTCATCATATCTTTACACCCGCTGCATCGATTTAATCTCCTTGGCCATCAATCCTTAATTTCTTTAATTTTCTATTCTTTTATTGATTATTTGAAGAGTTTGAGATTTATCTTTCATCCTCATCCTTAGATCATCAATCCATGCCTGAGCAGTCGACCAGGAGCTAGATCAACGGTCGTCATTTCAGTTTTAATAGACCTATAGATCCTAATGCCCTTCTTTTTTATGCATGGATGATGAGCGAAGGATGTTTTTCCCAGCTGTCTACCCATGTTGGTTGTTCCTAGTCGAGTGTTTGCCTTGCACCTTGTTACAATTGATTACCTCTGTGATTGTTATCTTTTTTCTCAGCAAAATGCTTATTATCCTCTGCGTTTGATATCTGTGTTTGCTTGAGATCTACATTTTGATATATTACCTCTATGTTCTAAATGATCTCAGCGTGTGGTCACTATGTCTTTTAATATCTACGATTTTGTTTGATAACTCAACATTTTTTTTAATGAAAACTAGTGTTTATCATTGATAAACTCAACGAATTGAACGGTAACCCTGCGTTTGTTTGACAATGTCTTCAGCAAATTGCACAAAACCAGTCTTTCCAATACGATGAGTCCTTGGCTCGTCCAAGTCATGAATGTTGAAATCTCGATGACACGAGATATATGGCTCAGGTCTCTCTTGGATCAACAACTAAGATTATTTCGACGTTTCTTATTTCACAACTTCGCCCTGCATGAAATCTGCTCACTCCTCCACTCGGTCGTCGAAATCACAAAATATCCCCTAACTACAGATCAACGACTTTAGGCCTTCGAAGATCTGATGACTATTATATTTTATAGGTTCCACTGGTCAAGTGTCCCTACACTGTTGAAACTTGTACCCCCGGTTGTTGAAATGCCAAAATCTTGAGGCCCTTGATCAACGACTCACAATTCCCTCAAGATCTATGCTCAGATATCTTCCCCGTCAATAACCTCCTCACAACTCCACTTGATCCAACGACTTGCAGGGTCTCGCGTTCCTTCTCGAAGTTCTCCACTGTCTGTTCAAATCTTCTAGATCTCCCCTTCTGGAAATATGAATTGTTAAAGCCTGTGCACCTACCTCAAGTCGGACAGTCTGTGAGATTCTCCACTGTGATCCAATGCTCGATGACATTCTTCCTCCTCAGCTTTTACTCGCTTCAGACTTAGAATATTTTCTAGGTCTTCGAAGGCTCGACCTTCGCTTCTTTCAGGGAATGGGTTCCTGGATCCCGATAACACTTTCTGGCGTGTTATTCCTCCTGAGCTTTATCTGATTCAGACTTTGATTTCCCACGCACTCCTTGCGTATAAGGGATTTTGATAAGTCATATCCATGGGGTTTCTCGCAGAGAGATTCCTCCTGATTTCCTTCCATTCCTCTCTAGCTCGATGCACACCTTCCAAAGCTTCAAATGAAGAGAAACAATTGAAACTGGAACACTAACATGCACAATTCCATTTACTTGTTCATAAAAAAAGAAATGACAGGAAAACAAACACTGTCCACACACCATACATTTGGATCAATTTTCCTTATGTTATATTCACAAGTGCCAAAACGGCTAAAAATTACAGTCAAATTTTAGTAACTCAAAACTGAGATCTCCTGCTAACTCATAGTTCTCTCTTACAACTGTTTTTTCTCTGTATTGTATCTCTCACAACTAGGCGTACAAACTTCTACTTAACTCCAAAAAAATTCTAAGGTTTCCCTTGGCTACTTGCCTACTCTAAAATTCATCCTATGTTATCTTAGTTTAGTCGCATTCCAGAGCCGTAGTGGAAACTCCTGCTCTATTTATGATTTTCAAAACGTGCCTCAAAGGGTAAAATTCAGCATTGCTTCAAGCGTGCCTCCAAAGGTAAATTTCATTGCTGAGTTATGGCAGATTTCAAAATTGGCTGCAAC
Source organism: Picea mariana (assembly GCA_032191745.1). Taxonomy (NCBI): domain Eukaryota; kingdom Viridiplantae; phylum Streptophyta; class Pinopsida; order Pinales; family Pinaceae; genus Picea; species Picea mariana. The sequence goes on along the minus strand of JASDQU010379615.1, from coordinate 3,556 downwards.
TGCCAGCGTTGAAGTTCTGGAAGAAATCTCACATGTTGAGTGGTCCTACCTCTGCACGCTTGCCAATGATGATCCTGCATCATACTACCAATGTTGAAGTTATGGAGGAACTCTCATGTGTTGAGTCGTCCTACCTCTGCATGCTTGCCAATGATGCTCTTGCATCATACTCCCCTTGAAAAAAATTCATGGACTCCTTTCCATGAGCTCCGCTACTGACTTTCCCTGCTTCTGGATAAAATATTCATTTTCCCAACTGGCATATTCTATTGGGTGTCCCTTCCATTTGACCAGATACTCAAAATAAGTCTTCCTCCTAGTCTTCTTGCCAATCCTCTGATCAATAATTCTCTCCATCTGCGGCTTTTCTTCCATAGGCATCTGTTTCTGCCATTGAATCTTCCCTTGATCTTCTGACCCTTCTGTGTCATCTTTCCTCTAAGGATATAGGTCTGAAACATTGAATATGGTCGAAATGCCCACACCATCTGGCAGCTCAATCTCATATGCATTTGCATCAAACTTCCTCAAGATCTTACAGGGTCCTATCTTATTCATTTTCAATTTGTTATATGTTCCCCTAGGGAACCTTTCCTTCCTGAGATGTTCTAAAACCTGATCTCCCACTTCAAATTGAAGTTCCCTGCGATGTTGATCAACTCTATGCTTGTACTTCTGGTTATAACTCTTCAACTGTCCTTTGATCTGGCTATGGAATTTCTCCATCTCTGCAACAAAATCCTCTGCTCCAGCACTCCTGATCTCACCCAGTTCCAAGTCTCTCAACTCAGATAGTCCCCTTGGTTGCATTCCATATAGTATTTGGAATGGGCTCCTTCCAGTGTTCTTGTTTGGTGAATCGTTTTATGAAAATTCTTCTTGTGGAAGAATTTGATCCCACTGATTATGATGTTCAGTGACTAAACTCCTCAACAAGTTTCCCAGACTTGTATTTACCACCTCAATTTTCCTATCTGTCTAAGGGTGATAAGCTGAGCTGAAGGACAAATCTGTCCCCATGTTCTTCCACAATGTCCTGCAAAAGTGAACAACAAATTTTGTGTCTCTGTCTAAGACAATGCTCCTGGGCAGGCTGGGAAGTCTCACAACTTCTTTGAAAAACATATTTGCAGCATGCGTTGTGTCACTGGTCTTCTAGCATGGGATGAAATATGCCATCTTTGAAAATATATCCACCAACACAAATATGGAATCAAATCCCCTTTGTGTTCTCGACAATCCCAACACAAAATCCATGCTTATTGCATCCCAAGGCCTCTCTGGTATTGGCAATGGTTGATACAACCCAATGTTCTGTCTTTTCCCCTTTGCATGTTGGAAGATCCTACATCTATTCAAAAACTTTATCACCTCTATTCTCATACTTGGCCAATAGTTCTTTGAATGCCTGCAGATGGTTCTTTATATAAAAATATCGAAGAAAGATGGCCAATTTTTAAATAAGAACCTCGTAATGTTAGGATTTCATTAGCAGCTGATGGTGCAAATCCATTTGGTGAGCTCAGGTCTATCTACTCGGTGTGGCATGTTTTTGTTATAAACAATAACCTTCCTCCTTGGATGTCAATAAAGAGAGAGCACACATTGTTGGCAATGATTGTTCCAGGTATATTTTATAACGATATTATTTTTTTAATGTTTAACATTTTATTTTTCTTGTTCATCGCACAATTTCATATATGTATACAAGGTGTAGTAATTATGTGTATTTTTTAACCATTTAGGTAAGTACCAAGTGAAATATACGAATGCATATATTGAGCCTCTTATGGATGAGCTGTTAAAGTTATGGGACGACATCACTATGTACGACATCTCTAGACCAATAGGTCAAAGAGGATTTCAATTCCATGGGCCTATTACATGTCACAATGCACCGAGACTAACTCATTTTTGTGTTATGTAACACACTATTGCACTTAAATAAGTTAGATGTTGATGATATTACAATTTCTTGTTATATAACTAATGCTGTCATTGATGTGTATCTTCTAGGTCTGCAAACAAAGGGTAAATTTGCATGTCCAGTTTGTGGTCCTAGGATGAGATCTCGTCATTCAAGAATTTTAATAAATGGGGTGTTTGATGAATATAGGAAATTTCTCCCTAAGAACCATAGGTATCAAAATACCGATAAACATGTTTTCAATGGTAAAGAGGAGAGTGGGAAAAAACCACGAAGAATGACACCACACCTATGGAAGTTGGAATATAACAGATCATATCGTCAATGTAAGTCAATCTTCATCATTGTATGCAATATATTACATTTTTTAATTGTGTTGAATTCTCATGTCTACTGTGTGTAATCTAACAATTGTTGTGTTAATTTCATTTATGTAACATATAGTTGGTCATCAAGGCATTGATCTTCTTCCACAAGGAATGAAAAGTTTACCCAAACAATTTAGTAGGTTTCCCTACTATGAGCAGCTAGAAATAAATCATTTGTTCAACATAATGCATATCGAGAAGAATGTAAAAAAAACGTTGTGGAGAATCTTAGATGGAAGGCGTGACAAAGAAAAAATTTCTAAAATTGTAGTGACATTCAAGAATCCAATCATGCAATGCTAAATATTATTGATTTAAATAGAACTAATGGAGTCAATCGAAATAGCCTCCCATGGTTATTTAAAGAAGATGAAAGCAATGTTATAAAAGAGCTCATTCAAAAAATTAGATTTCCAACGGGATTTTCTTCAAACATCAAGAATATATTAACAAAGAAAGGTGAATTTGGCAGGTTAAAAACTCATGACTCGCATACCTTCATCAAGGTAATTTATTTCGTATATTTGTTATGTATTGGTAAGAATCGATGTAATATTTTTAAATTTTGTAAATATATTGTTAATATGAAATCGAAAATTTATTAATGTGCCATTGTTTTGTTACAGTATGTGCTACCTCTATCTTTACTCGACAGCTTTGACAACGACGTAAAACAAGTTATATATGAACTTGGAAAATATATGAGGTAAATAACGACAGACAAATTATATATTATTATTTATATGTAATAAAAATGTTGTAGAAGTTGTTGATGACATGTGTTTTACTTGTAATATTCATGTATACAATATTGTCTTTGTTGAAACATATTTTTTTCTCATAACATTTGTAGGTGGTTGTCATCTAAATAAATCCATAAGGAAGATATAAAATATTGGAAGAGAGAAATTCCTCGTTTAATGTTTGCAATGCAAAAGTATCTACCTCTAGCATTTTTCAATGTGCAAGAACACTACCTCATACACCAAGTTGAGGAGATTGAATTGTGTGGACTTGTACACACAAGGTCAATGTGGATGGTGGAGATACACTTGAAGTTGTTGAAGGATTTATTTACACAAAGAGCATGTCCCGAGGGTTCTATGGTGGAGGGGTATATGGTATATCAAACGTTAGTGTATATTAGCGATTATCTTCCTGATTTACGGAGTAAAATTAATATCCTTTGCATTTTGGGTGTCAATAATGTCAAAATATCTGAAGTGGAGGTCTTATTCAGGAATGGTAAAATGAGGAAAGT
>JASDQU010379612.1:0-11229 GCA_032191745.1 Picea mariana | reverse complement strand
GCAACCAACCAAAGTGATAGTAATAGCATGAACTCAATATAAACCTATGTATGTGATCAAGGAATCATACAATAAAACATAACAAGCTTTATAGGAAAGAATCATATTACTGTATCATATTAAATGTGAAAGAGAGATTACAACCATGGCCTTGATGGCATAAGGTCCCTTCCAACTATCCTTTGTTCCCCACACACTTCCACTCTAAGAATTCTTAGAGCATAGATATGATAATATTCACAATATATCTTGACAAAATGGCTCATCTAGCCAAACTAACAATTTCCAAAGCTCAATCCAATCCAAGCTCTAAAATCAAAAGCTAATCTCATCCAAGACAACTTTCTCCATGAGAGATCCTCTCATTTTATAAGCTGAAGAGGATAAGGTGAGGAGGTTAGGATGATCCCACCAAATCATGAAAACGAGTAAGATCCAAACCCTTCGGATGCCACCTCACCATGGAAGTTTCTCCTTCTTGAAGCATCGAGAAGATGCTCGTTTTTTCCACTTATGAGAATTCTCGCACCCTGCTTATAGAGAAACCTACGAACCTCTTGCAACCCAGCTATGGTGAAGCCTACGAGAATTAGGCATTCTCGCACCCTAGCCATAGTGCAACATGAAAAAATCATCCTTAATAGGGTTTTCATAAAGGAAAATGCAACTTATTTTCTCAAGAAAAGTTATTCTCCCTTCTTTCTTCAGGAACTCAGGCAACTGACCCCTCTGAAGGCAATAGATAGGTTTACATCATTAACGGTCATAGGGATGATGGAAATAATGCGTAACACTTATTGAGTTTAGATCTGATATTTCTTCTAGTGCTGATATCTTATGGTCAAATCTCATAGGAAGAGATCTTAGGACCTTTTGAACAATTACAGATTCTTAGATTTCTTCTCCCAATCCTATGATTGCATTCACTGTTTCATCGACTCATAATAAGTAGGCTGCAATATTCTCATCTTCCTTCATCTTTAGTTGTTCGAACTAACCTCTGTAAGTTTGAATATTTGCTGCTTTGAATTTTGAATCTCCTTCATAAATATTTCGAAGCTTGTCCCAATTATCTTTAGCGGATTTACAATGTACAACTTTGGTGAATATCATTTCACTGAGACCATTCACAAGTGAATTTGTGGCTTTGGAATTATTCTGACCGAGCTTCACTTCTTTGTCATTTTTTGGTGGAACTGCTAGTGCTGTGTATCCATCTACAATTGATTGCCAAATTTCAAATCCATGTGTCTGTATATATGTCTTCATCCTTATGCTCCAAAAAGCATACTTCTATCCATCAAACTGTGGTATTCCATTTTTATACAAGTTGTTTCTCTCCATGATCTACCTTTCAGTGGTTAAACTAATTTCTGAAGGAACCTGCTCTGATACCAATTGTTGGATTAGTGAGAGGGGGGTGAATTAGTAATAGAGAAATTATAATCCCTTTTAAACCAAACAATCCAAGTGTTATATCAATGTAGAATTACCATCAAAAAATGAGAAATGAACAAATGAACAATCATACACATACATAGTAGACTAGTGTTTTACGTGGAAACCCAAAGAGGGAGAAAACCACAAAATGTTTTTTCTTATATGTCTTGAAGAATTACATTCATTGGAATCACCAGCTTCCTTTGTTTTCCAGCTGCAACTGGAAGAAGGCTCCAACCCCCTAGTTTCTTAGGCTACAACCTGAGGGAAGCTCCAACTCCCTAATTCTCTGGCTACAACCAGAAGGAGGCTACAATCCCCTATGTTCTCCGGCTACAACCACCTATCCTTGCCCCGTCCAACCGCCCTGAAGTAGAAGTAGAATGATGGAACCAATGTCACACTATCACTATGAGATATACCTATATAAACCTGAACCATGCATCAACTATGCATCAACATGTACCTCAACCTGTAATTAACCTATACCATAAACAAGTACATCAACTATGCACCAACTTGTACCAAACGACCTGTAATCAACATGTACTATAAAAAGGNATCAACCTGTACTATAAAAAGGTGCAACCAACCATGTACCAAGTATGTACCAATCATGTGTCAACTACTCATCAACTATGACTCATCAATATGTACCAACATCATCAACTATACACCTCATGTATGTGCCAACTCATCAACTACTTGTCTCAACCATGTACAAAACATGTACCTTAACCAAAATCCCTCATCAATTTCATCATCCAAATATGATTTGTAACTCTATAATAGACCTGGTGTATATGGTAACATACCTACAAACCTTCCTTAACTTTAACAACAAGAGACTAGCATTTTCATCAAACTTTTATTTAGTGTCACATGACCAGTTTTGGATTAGTCAACAACCCTAACTTGAAATAATCATAACTTTGTACCTATAATGAATAAATATATGAAACTAATACACAATGTTATTCAATGTGTTTTATGCAATTCCTCTAGGTTTCACTATTTAGAATCTCTCAGAAAAGGAGTTATAATAAAAATGACATACCTTACTGAATTATGGATTATTTTAGAGAGCGACCTTGTAGAGCGTGGACCGCACAGAATATTTGTTGAATCGATCAGAAAATGTTACAAAACATACTAAATAATTTACTATAACCAACACATTTGGTCTTACTGAATTTTTATCTATTATGAAGAAGTTATGACATGTTTACTCGAAACACTTGTTTTAGACTAGTTTCAAGACTAGCCACAAACCCTATTTTCCATGGAGTGTAACTCCAAAACTAAAACGACCCACGAGTTGAATTTGTTACTACAAATACTTGGATATGTTTCCTCAATGTAATATCAATTTCATGGTCTGAATCATTCTAGAAAAAAATGTTATTGCAAAAATGGTGAGATGACCTGTAAATAACATACCTTAGAAAGCACCATCAAAAGAATTTGTCCTTCTTTGAATTCTGGCCTTCTTTTCTTCATCTTCCCTTAGAAATTAGGCTAATATATCCTTTGGTTACCTCGGACACCTATATATATTCAATATGCTCAAGTGTAATTTGAAATGAGAGAGCCTTGCCTCTTGTTTATACTCTCTAAGTAGCTTCCTTAAAAACATCTTCTAGGTCACTTTGCCCACTTTCCTTATTTTAGGGTTAACCCACTTCTAATTTCTCTATTAAATTTATTATTTAAATAATTCATTTTTATTCACTTTGAATTATATTACACTCATCACTTCACTTTATTATTTACCTTCTAAAATCTCTTAAACCACTTTGACTACTTTGACCTTTTGGGGCTTCTAGATAACAAATGAGGGTCCTCCAACTTCGTAAGTCCATAACTCTCAAACCTTGAGGAGTTATGTGATCTTCCACATACCACCATAAATGGAATGAATGTAATATCCATATAGAATAGTATTACCAAAAAATATATCAAAACTCATACCATTATCCATCAAACAAACTTGGGTCCATTACCCAAACCTAGGTTCTCCAACTTCTCATGGCCATAACTCTCTAACCGTGAGGAGTTATGTGACGTTCCACATACCACCGGAAATGTAATGAAAAACACTATCCATATAGGATAGTTTCACTAAAAAATTCACTGGCCTTCATCTCATTATTAAAAAAATAGTCATGGAATATGTAACCATACTTCTAGGAGAACTCAATCCGCAAAGCGTCTTCCTGTGAGGGATTTCACCACAAGGGGACCACTTTGGAGTTCATCCATTTATACTTATTATCAACTATGACAAGACAATAATGAGTCACCTTTACATAAAAAAAACTTGGGTCCATTACCCAAACCTTTTTTCTACCGGGCTTTCTTCAAGGGTGACATCAATGACAACCAACCTTAATCAACATGATGGTCTTGTGCTTTGTCAAGGAGCTTCTCCCTAGTCTTCTGTACTTATACCAACTGTTGTATCCTCTTGACCATATGATCAGGTTCTCCTTGGTAGTCTTGGAGAAACTTTTACACATGCAAGGTAAGTTGATTAGGAAATATAGCTTCAATATCATATACAAGATGAAAAGGGGAAACACCAAGTGACCTCTTTGTTGTAACTCTATCATCCCATAAGGAAAATTTAAGCTTTGAGTCCCATGCTTTCTTGTTGTCTTCTAACAATTTCTTGATGATATTTATGAGGCTCTTGTTAGAGGACTCTACCAAACCATTTCCTTGGGGGTATTAAGGAGTAGAATGGACTAATGTAATCCCATACTGTTCACAAAACTTGATCATTGGTTCAACTTTAAAAGCGGTATCATTGTCAGTAACAATCTTGCTTGGAAAATCAAATCTTGACATGATATCCTCAAGAAAACTAATTATTACCTTGTGGGAGGAACTCCTTGTAGGAATGGATTCTATCCACTTGGTGACATAATCAGTGGCAGTCAAAATCCACCTATGTTGACAACTTGAAGCTGGATGGATTTCCCCAATGAAGTCAAGAACCCACTGTTGAAAAGGTGCATAAACCACCACAGGCTTCAAAGGAAAATATTTGAGTTGCTTCTTTCCAGAAATTTTTTGGCATTTGACAATAGCTATAATCTTTGAAAAAACATTAGTAAAAAGGATAGGCAAAAAATACCTAGCTCTGAGAATCTTATAGGCTGTGGTTCTCCAAAAGTGATGGCCCCCACATAAGCTGTCATGAAAATCATTCATAGCCTTTTGGGCCTCCTGTGGATCTAAAAATCTCAAAATAACCCCTAGAGGATCTTTCCAATACAATATGTGATCAATGAGACAATATATGATTTCTTTAAGCTTATGTTAGCACTAAGAGTCACCCTCAGATTAAAAGAGGATAAGACCAGTACCCATCATAATGTTTGGTGGATGTTAGTTTTATGAATGGAGGTAAAATGGATGAAACTCAGTACAAGAATGATTTTAACACAAAAACTAGCACAAGGAAGTGAGGTCCTCATTAACTTCAGTCAGTGATTTGAGTTTAAGTGTGAGAAGAAGAAAGACTTGGTGAGAGAGGTGAATAAGACTGCTATGAGCATCTGGCTTTCAAGCATCTTCGTGAAGAAAAACTCAGGCTCAAGAGAACTCTTGAGCTCAAGTTTCAGACACTGAAATGCATCATAGCAGCATAATAATCAAACCTACATTACCATGAAACTACAACAAATTGATTGGATCCTCCATGCCCGAGCCTTTCAACATAAGGGGAAATAAGATAACAAAGAAGCTAACTAAAACTGGTCACAACAATACTGTAATCAAACCTACATTACAATAGAACCACAACCTTTGACTGGATCCTCCATACCCGAGTGTTTCAAAATAGTTTAAACAAATAGATGAAAGAATTTGACTTCTATTAATGCAAAAGTCTCAAATTTGATACATAACCAGAGAAAAATTCTAACATAAAACATTACACAGTAGGGAGATCTGCTTAACCATTCAACGACCTTAAAAAAATATTGAACTGATCCCTTTATACTCAGATCAATCCACAATACCAGGGGTGTAATTTGGCAATTCCATTCAAGGCCTTTCATCTGCACCTTCTTCTGTCAGACTGTGTGTGTATCCTCTTGTTAGACGCAAACTCAACTCAGCATAGGCTTGTAGGAAAAATCATCCATCGTGGTACCTCGGGCTGAAATTTATGTCTCCACAGACATACCCTCCATGCCTTCCATTTATGGAGTGAGTTGAGGTTTCAACCACCACTCCTTTTTCATTAGCTGATCTCTCATCAGGATCAGGATGAGGCTTAAAACCTAGGGGGATTCCATGCGCTGCTCTTGGATTTGATTCTATATAAGAACGTGATTGTGGGGCCATCAAAGGTGGTTTGGATTCACACCGCTTTTGAGCCCAATATTCACCGTCTTCTTCCATGTATCTCTTTTACTATACCATAGTTTCTATTGTGGGAACACTCAATAATTTTAATGCTCAAGCAGGTTGCGTCCCCGCAATGAAGCGTGTTCGTTGATATGATGCAAATCTGTAATCTGGGAAACCCTGCTACTTTTAACACCAGCGCTAAAGCTTATCCGCCCACCAATTCTAGGATCCAATAAAACCGTGCATGGAGAAGGGCGCATGACGTTTGATATGCAACTCTGGTTCTTCTGCCTAGACACTAATCCTCACACAATTTTTCCATGCTAAATACACGCGAGCCATTTATCTGATCATGATCTACAATCAGGGAAAGCTCCGCCTTTGTTTCCACACATCTCTCTTGGATGGACCTTGCTTCTTGATGCGAAGATCAACAACTCACAATTACTTTGGGAGTTTGGGCTTCGGGCCTTTTCAATGCATGGCTCTTACGGTCCTCCGAAGTGTCGAATTCCTGAAGTGTGGGATATGGTGACACGTGGACTCTTGTTTTGGATGGCCAAGATTTACTTTGGGAGTTTGGGCTTCAGGAGATTTCACTTGCTTGCTCGCGCAATTCTCTGAAGTGTCGAATTCCCAAAGTGATGGATCTGGTGATGTGTGGCCTCTTGTTTTGGATGGCTTATATTTACTTTAGGATTTCGGGCTTCGAGATCTTTCTCCTTTTTTCTCAYGCAATTCTATGAAGTGCCAAATGCCTGAAGTGAGAKATCTAGTGATGCATGGCCTCTTGTTTTGGACGACCGAGATTTATTTCTATAGTTCGAGCTTAGGGCCTTCAAGAGTCCTTTACTCACTCAAATTCTTCTTGCTTTCTCCTGTAGTACGATATCTCCTAACATGTGTGCCCTCCTAAAATATCAATGACCACAAGCAATTGTGGGCTCACAACTAGAAGATACTTTAATTTCCTTTCTGATCCCTGCAATATGAATATGCTCATTCATAGCAGGATCAATATGCACCACTGATCTATTGATCTAGAAATATCAATGAGTGTGAGGGATTGCAGACTCACAACTCATGGAAAATTTAATTTTCATCTCGGTCCCCACAATGAATCCCCACCGTCGATTTCTTTCCTATGAGATCTGACAATCGTGACTTAATATTGCTGATCTGATGACTGGTCTTTCTCTCGCTCAGATCTTACGATTGAAAAATGAATCTGTTCGCCTACCAGTATTTCGAACCCAGAAAGGGTTGCGTTTGGACGTTTCCTATGCAAACTGTTAATGGGTAAATCAGTGAATGCTGACATAGACTAATCCCCATAGATCCACCTATATCTATAACAAAACATGACAGGACATGGCACTTTCCCTAGGCTCTAATCATCGAATTTACTACTGAACAAAAGACAAGAGACATACCTTTAAGTGCCACTTCCTTATGTCTTTGTTGTTACTGTTTCTCTCCAGTGCTCTTGTGATACTAATCCTACAGTGAGACACAAACCAACCAAAGTGAAAGAAGAGACAGTATATTCAATGACAACCTATGCATATGATCAAGGAATTATGCAATAAAATAAAGATAATTCTATGGGAAAGAAACATGCCACTGTATTGTATTAATAATAGGAAGAGAGATTACAACCAGATGCCTTGATGTCATAAGGTTCCTTCCAACAGTTCCTTGCTTCCCACACACTTTTGATCCAAGAATTCTGAGACTATATATCTGACATCTATCTTGACAAAAGAAAAGCTCAAAGCCACTCTAACCAAGCTAATAATTCCAAGCCAAATCCAACTAACTTTCTCAATGAGGGCTCCTCTCCTTTTATAAGTTGAAGAGGATAAGGTGAAGAGGTTAGGATGATCCCACTAAATCATGAAAGTGCGTAATATCCAAACCATTCGGAGGTCACCTCACCATAGAAGATTCTCCTTCTAGAAGCATCGAGAAAATGCTTATTTTTCCCACGTACGAAGGCCGCCACGACCTGACTATAGTGAAACTTGCAGAATTTCCACGTCCTAGCTATAGTGAAGCCTACGAAAATCAGGCATTTCCGCACCCCAGCTATGGTGCAGCCCGCAGAAATCCTCCAAAATAGGGTTTCTACAGAGGAAAACACAAATTCGTATCTCAAAGAAAGTTCTTCTCCCTTCTTTCTTCAGGAATTTAGTCCACTGACCTCTCTAAAGGAAACATATAKGTTTACATCATTAACGATCATGAGGGTGATGAAAATAATGTGTAACAGAGAGCCCCCCAAAGTATGAAGTTAGAATAGAGTGATAGCTGAAATACTTTGTCGAGTGTGTGTAGGGAACAAGGAACATGTCAGTCGGAAACCTRTCAACAAACAAGGAAACAAAGTACAATAATATATCATCACTGAGGTAGGCATTCCCATACTAAGAATACAAATGACTCAAAGCATAAATGTCGAYAGGTGAATATCCATGTCAAGTAAGACAGGTCATAGCCACCAAACATACACTGTGGATCCATGCCATTATGACTCAAATATGAACATAGCCACCAAAAATACATTGTGGATCTATGTGTTAAAGACTCAAATTTGAACATAACCATGAGAGATACAATGTGGATCTATGCAACAATAAAAACTGAATATACTCTAACACAACATGAATCTGTGAGAAATGATTCAGGGTCTTCATCTCCACCACTCTATAGTACAAATCTAACAATGTGAATACATCTATTGAATTCAAATATGGTAGAAACCACTTGATTACCGGTCATTAGTGTATACCATTAACAAGTGCGAGAGAAATCACCATTAATGTCAATGACTCCTAAGATACACTAGTGAAATCCAACGAATGTGAATTAATGAGCTGAAGTCGAACACTTGGCGAAATCTCCCTATTGTAGGAAAATCTCCATGTGGATAGGTAGATTTCCTCTTGAGAGCTAGACTCTTAACTCTAAGACAGAAGAGTGCTTAACGTGGACATTGACATATTTTTAGATCTAGATAAACTAATATATGAGGAGGATGGAGAAAATATCTACCTTTTTACCGATGTTTGTCCCTGCACAGTCCGAGTTGAGATCTATTCTTAAACTCCTCGATAAGCCTTGTAGACAAACAAAGATACAACCAGCTTCCTACGCTACTAATATTATCTCGAAATAGATCTATATATTAGAGACAAGTTCATGTGATATCAAACACAGACTTGAAAGAAACAGGCCAAGCATATTATATTAATGAGAACAACAATGAAGAAAAATTACAACCATAGATGTGAGTGCAACAGCTTCATCAAGTTCCCCTTGTCCAAATCCTTGCTTAAACAATCCACACATAGAATGATGATGTTCCAAATGACATCTTCCTCATGAGATCATAAGTTAGATGCTTCACAATTCTTTCCATCCCCCTTTCTCCATGGAAGCCCCTCATTATATAGAATTTGGAGGTTTAACCACCATGGAGAGGATCTCTCATCAGATCCACTAAGAAAGGGATCTCTAAGATATTTAGGGAGAAAATATCTCTTAATGATTTTGGGGAGGAAATATCTTTCAAGGATTTTAAGGAGAAAATATTTCAACCATCCATGAGATTCTCCACCTTCCTTAAAAAATAGGAAACCAAATGTGAGGTGGATTCTCACACTTAATTACTTTCTTTTTCATGAATATTAATAATAATTCATGTGAACTTGATTCTCACACTTAATCAATTCATTTTCCATGAATATTAATAATAATTCATGTGTACTTGGTATTTTGGCCTTCATATAATATATCCCTCCTCCACATTGACTAGGGATCATGACATAGGCTATTCCATGGTGTCAAGGTGTATGAAACACTTATATGACACTTTATGTGACTTAGGGCGAGGTACCTAGGTGTGCAAATTTCATGTGTAATAGAATGCCCCCTAAAGTGTGAGGTTAGAAGAGAGAATGATGGTCGAAACACTTTACAAATCTTTAAAGCAAGGGTGTGGACTTGGAGAACCTGGTAGAAGCTGCAAACAAAAATCCAACAAATATTATGACATGTTTCAAACCCAAGGAAGGCATACCTATGCTTGAGTGATAGAGAATTTCAAGGTATGGCCGCCATTAATATACTGCAGATCCATAATTATATTGACAAAATGTATAGCCACTAAAAATACACTGTGGATCTATACTCCCATGACCTAAACTGATTATAGCCACGAAGAATACACAGTGGATCTACGAGATGACAAGGCATAGCCACGACCAACAAAAAGTGGATCTATGTGACAATATATGTGTCATTGTTCAAAAGAAACTCCGTCTCAACCTGGGTAAAGTACATACAAGAGTGACGACTCAACCCAGGGTCTTCTTACCGATCCCGATGTAGTACAAATCTAACCATGCGAATATATGTCCTGATGTCGAACATGGAAGAAACCACTTGATTACCAGTCAATAATGTAAACTGTTAACAAGAGCGAGGGAAATCACCATTGATGTCAATGATTCCCAAGGTACCCTAGTACATTCCAACGAATGTGAATATATGAGCTAAAGTCAAACATTCGTGGAATCATCCGATCAAAGGTCAATGATGTAAAATCACTGTCGGATGCAAGGAGGCCTGCCATTGAGGCATGCAGGTCCCAAGGTACTAATTGGTTTCTAAGTCTAGTTCCCAGATAATGTGTTGAAGTCGATAGGAATAGACTCGTCGCAGGAGGGCCTTGATGTATCCCCCATCAATGACACGAAATTGACAAAGAGATGTAAATTGGTAGATCAAATGAACATGGACTGACACACGTATTGAGACAAGAAATTTGTGATGGATGTCTCTCGAGGCGGATACTTCCCTTGAACATTGAGGCACAACAGTAGAAACATGACATGGACCAAAACTTGATGATGCAATGGATGTTGTGAATTTCGTCAGGTGAACCAAAGGAGTAAAAGAAACTCAAAGGATTGTCTCAGTGAAGAGGTTGAACAGATTAATATGTGCATAAAGACAAAGTGTCGTGTTCAAGGGCGACTCTAAGAGTTACTAGTAATGTTCTCAAAAACTGCTTGGCTTGTTTTCTTCAATTTTTCCCCCATCTATATAGACAAGTACCTCTTTTTGTTCTAACGAGCTCGAGGAGGGTAACACAAGCTCGATATAACTCACCTTCGGTAAGTTCCTCTTCCTTTTTTAACGATCTAGAAGAAGTAAGAGTTCGGTCCCATATGGGCCCTTCAATGTATAATTGTTTAACGAGTCCAAAGAAGGTAAACTCGGTAGTTTTTCATTTTTAGAGAGTCTGAAAATGACTTAAAGAAGACTCTAATGTTTTCCTTTTTCGTAATTCTAGTCTTTCAAGGCCGAAAAAGAGATAAATTATCACTCAAAAGATGCCCTTTCAAACCTTTTAACGAGTGG
>JASDQU010379608.1:0-11283 GCA_032191745.1 Picea mariana | reverse complement strand
GTTGAGATTATTTCATGATTTCACATATCGCGAATTCAAGAAGTTAGGGAACCCCATTTCTTTGACATTCCAGTCAGTGACATGACAATATTCTACCACACGTCCTCTTGATCAACTGTCCACGACTGTCCCCGATGGACGGCTAGGATTCCTTCATAGTTTTGGGGAGTTGGTGGCTCTTGGACTTATCCGCCTTGCAGCTTCACCATATCTAACGGCTATTGAGCCTTCGTGGATACCCCAGATCCTACGACCCAGATATTCTATTGATTTTGCCACTTTGTGATTTCGTTGCTTCGCGATTTTGTCCACCTTCGCGATTTCGCCACTTCGTAATTTTGTCCACCTTGCGATTTCGTCACTTCGCGATTTTTCCACTTCGGTGGTGAAGTGTTTCGACACTTCAACTCCCGCTGATCTTTTCCATCATTGTTCTTGCCATCAATGACAAGATTACTCCCAACTGTAAACCTTCCAAAAATTATAGATAGCCAATACAATGCCAAGAGATAACTCAAGCAAATACATAAAGTCCTCTCCTAAAGATGTGCCTCTCTCTCTCTCTTCAACTGCAGTTCCAAAACTTGTCTCTCAATGAGCAAGTGAAGTGTGTCTAAGTGAGGTGCTAGCCTCCTTATTTATACAAGACTGGCACATGTGGGAGTGTCCTTTCACTGGCAGGGATGACTTCGTCTACTGGGTGGTTATAACCACCTTTATTATATTTTGGGGCCTCTTTGATATATTCTGAGGCCGACTTCTCTTTCTTCCTATTACATTATATTATGACCAATCTGCAAAAGTGGATTTGGTCCTTTTAAAATAGCCGACATGATCAATCAACAATGGGGATTGATCCAATGAATAATATATCAAATAATAATAAGAATACACTTTTCAGTTACATTATTTCAAGACGTGTGTCACCACAATCATAAATAATAGTTGAAGACTTGTCAAAATAAATTGTAGTTAGCCAGGGAGGGCTCAGTAGTAGAAGTTAGAAAAGTGGAAGTAGTGAGTAGATTCAGAGCCAGAATCAGAGTCAACCAACATCACCAAATAGAGGAAATACACAAAGAAACATGGCAGGGGTAGACAAAACCCTTAGACTGTCTGAGTTTCATGGAGTGGGGATAGAGGATCTAGAACAACATCTATTTTTCTGTGAAACGATTTGGGCCACTAAGAATGTACAAGACAAGGTTGTGAATAGTGCACAGTTAGCAACAACATTTAGAGGTTGTGCCTTAGTATGGTATATGAAGCTGTAGAGAATCATGCCTACAGGACATGCTAGGACTTTGGCAGAGATTAAGAAATCACTGCTGAAGGATTTCAAGAATCCAAAGTTAGAGTTACAGTACATTACAAAAATGAAAGAGACAGGTGCAAATGGAGTCGGTATGGGATTTCTACCAAAGGTTTAAGGATGTCATGGGTAGAATGAATTTCCAGATCCCAAATAAACGACATCAATAATGGTTTATTGTAGGAATTCTACCACACATTCACAGGCCATTGATCCAACAGAACATTGCATCGCATCCCGAGGCACTGGAAATCACAATGAAATTGGAATCATCCCTGGTGGGAGATAGTGGAGGAATGGTTCAGGTTTAGACACAGTTGGGTGCATTGATGATTCAATTGGAAGAACTAACAAAAGGGAAGGATAAATGTGAGCAAGTATGGTGTACCAAATGTAGTATTGAATTCCATAATAAGGATGAATGCCCAATATTTGTGTAGTATTTGGAAACAAAAGCACTGAATCTATTACCAGGAGGAGGATATTGTGAGATAGAGAAACAATGGGGTCATAACCAAATAAAGTGTCCATTACTACAGAAATATAAGAGTACCCCAAGGAAGTTGTTCTGCAACTTCTGCAAATCACTAGGACATGAGGAGAAGGATTGTTGTGTGTTTGACTTAATGAGGGAGCACATATCACATATTTATAGGATCCAGGAAGAGAATGTTTCAGTAGAAGGGGGTGGTCCACAATATAATACTCAAAGAGGCTTCAATCCATAGAGAAGAGGAAAATTTGGTAGAGGCCGAGGTAGAGGGAATTTTGGTAGAGGAGGAAGAGGATTGATTATATGTTATAACTGTAATCAACCTAAACACTTGGATCGTGACTATCAGAATTTGTGTACAACATGCACTTACTGCAGAGCACTGGATTAGGTGATATAATATTTTTTCCAACTAGTTGTGAAATGGGAGGCTAGAGGAAACCAAAACCAGAATCCCAACCAGTATGTGCAGAAAATGTCAATTGAAATATGAAACGAAGGACCAAGAAAAGAACTTGTTACACGTGGAGGAGATAGAATAGGGGCTGATATGACAAATGAAGGAAAGCATACTGAATATTGGGTATGGAAGTCAGCAGGTCCTATGCCATCCTTTGATCCTCAACAAGAAAAGGAGACATATCAGAGAGAAAGAAAAGAAGTACTCTGATTGGATTAGAGAGAATGAAGATCAGTTGTGCCTCATGTAGAAGATCACACTGTGTCATAGAAATTGATTGGCAAGGTAAGCACGCTAACAAAATTCTTGAAAATTTATGTAGAGATAATGAAGGATGAAACTATGTTGAGTACACTATATGAAATGATTTCTCATTGCACACGAGGAAGGGAAACTCTCGTCACACAAAGGATGGTAAACTAGGTACTGCGCAAGAAGAGGACCAACGAAGAATTCATATTCAGTGCGCAGATTGGGGATTATGATGTCAATAATATTATCTTGGACTTGGGGTTTGACGTAAATGTTTTACCTAAGAAAACATGGGAGTTGATGGGAAAACCCAATATAGTATTGTCTCATGTTTAGCTAAGGCTCACGAATCAACACAAAATAGTATCGATTGGTGGTTTGATAGGAGTACTTGTGAAAATATATGGGGGGTGCAACATGGCATGCTTTGGGGTAATTGAGACCATGGATGACAGTCAACCATATCCAGAAATGATGGGAATGAAATGGAATTTTGATAACTAAATGATCATCAAATTGAAGAGGGGGGAGATGATATTTGAAGTTGGAGATTTGAAATTTACTGCACCCTTGGATCCATCAGAAGGAAAGAGATACATAGAGCCGACCAAAGGAAATGACATTGAAAACTTATACAACATGACAACGCGGATTGCTGATTATGTCAACCCTATAGTAGATAGTGTGTTAAGTTGGTGAAGTATCAGTTCATGTGCATCAGATTCTGAAGAAGGTCTAAAGAATTGGCAATAGAGAATGCATGAAGTCTTCACTAGATGATATGCATGTATAACCCATTCCTTGCGCTGGATTGGAACATAGCTATGTGATCCACCCAGGTATGATATATTAACTAATATAAGCATCTTTGTAAAGGAATTTGAGTTACAAGTACCCGAACAACAAAGGATTCAACACTAGATGTTGTCCTGAAAGTGAATCCATCCAGATGGTGGGATGCACACAGAGAGGGAATGAAAGAATGGTCACAGTACAACAGATTAATGCAGTTATGGTTTGGCTATGAGGAAGAAAATATTGTGCAGAAGTATATAGGAGAAAGTGACCTAGAGGGTCATTTTGAATAGTGCAAGGTTTTATGGAGTTCAGTACTAGAAACATAATGGACGCAGAGATTTATACATACACTAGGACATATGAACCTACTTGTATTGAGGTTTCCAATGTGAAGAATACAAGAGTTGCAGGTAGGCATATTACAAGATATTTAGAATAGAGGAGAGAAATTTTAGAAAAGAGGAGATAAAGAACATCAGTATATCACTAGAATAATGGATGAAAGGGCCCAGTTGCAGAAACAATATGATGTTGTGTTGCAACAAAAGAAGAAGGTTGAAGGTCAGCTCGACGAGATACTAAAGGGTAAAAATAAATTTGAGGAAAGGGTCAAAAAATACCTTAAGGAGAAGGACGAAGTTGAATCCATAACATAGAAAACCCAAGAAGTTGTCCAAAAAATATACAAAGAAATTCTAGAAGTCCCCATAGTCATAGAAGCTACTATGGAGGAACAAGTGTTAAATGCTGGTGAAGTCATTAAGGGATTTAGAGAGACGATTCGAGACTTACAGTTGATGAAAATGCTAGGAAATCCACCAGAAGTGCACAAAGGTAGAGAAAGAATGGAAATGACAACAGTTGCAAACATTAATAAGATAGAGGGAGAATGCACAAAACTCTATGAGGAGAGTGCACATGTGTGAAAAGAATTAGTATAAGACCATGAGATGAAGGCCATAAATACCAAGATAAGAGAAGCGCAAGAACATACACACCAAGATACATAAAGGGATGCTACACTTTCACTATTGGATCGTATGAAAACCATTTTAGCTCAGAGGCAGGAATATGTAGAATTTTAGAAGATGAGGTACCAAAACAATATCCTTCAACCACGATTGGGACCACTGTAGGAAGAATCACTGAGGATGATAGGGGAGATAACTACTATGCAGGGAAAGGTCAAACAAGAAGTGTACAAAGAAGAGGAAAATCTCACAGGTTTGGCTATGTAGGGGGATGAGGCAATCACACAAAATAAGGCAGAGATCATCAAAGAAGTGGGGGTAGAAAAGGAAACCTCCCAAAATTTTGTCACTGCATGGAAGAGAAAGAAACATCCCTGAGTGGCTTGGGATGAGCCATAGGTGAGTGTTGGGGGCCTGTTGGAAACGAATTTTTGGAATACAGTTGTGAGAAAAATACTAAGTACAGAAGAAGTGCACAAAATAGGTGCACAGAAGAGAATAAGAAGAAAGACACGAAAGTGTGCAGCTGAGATGCATCAATAAGGACAACACACAGTAGACATAATAAGACAGAGAATAACACAAGAAGAATAATAAAGCAGGAGAATAAAGTGGATGAAAAGTAAATATGATAGCTCAACATTCTAAATATGGAAGGACATGCAAAAGCAACATGCAAATGGAAAAGTAGAAGAAAGAAGTGGAATAGCCAGTTCATTGAATTAGCCACACAATGTAATGGGTTTTTGGGATGATCCAAGTAGGGTTTAAAGCCATAGATTTGATGTATAAATATGTAACGGGTTGGGAGAATAGGGGTTCAATGTTGAGTTATATTTGATATTGAGGGTTTTGTCATGTTATTTTCTATTCAGGTCTATTTAGTTCATATTATTAGTCGGTAAACAAGAGGAATCTATAGTTGAATGTAAGGGTGATGTAGACAGAGAGGCTTGCACTGAAAAGCAGCTAGGATAGGAGATAATAAGGATTTCCATCATACATCTATGTAAGTGCAATGTTTGTTGGGTTCTTACCTTCTTATTGGGCTGACCCAAGTTCTGATCTCAAGCAAGTCTCCAATAAAACCCTCAAAACTATTGGCCCTCCTGGTAAACTAGAAGGAAATGTTGCACATAGGGTGCACAATGTAGTCTCACCCGAGATATATTTTATGGGGGACTTCAATACTCAAGTGTTTACAGTCAAGGAATGAGTGGGGATTGTGGTATGGTTCTTTCCTCCTTGCGCATTATCTCTCTTAATCATTCTTCTACTTATATGATTTATTCATCTTTAAACCTATGCATGCATGTTGATATAACTACTTTAACCATTAATTATTAATCTAATGATAAAAAAAAGTAAATAATTCATTAAAAACCAAACATAACACAAGGGTTTACCATGGTTCACCCCCTCCTGGGGCTATGTGCACAAAGATCTGGCTTCTATGCTATTTTATTTATTTCACTGCAAAATCTTGTGTTGTGTGCATTACATCTTCAGTAATACAATCACAATTTGAGGGTAATAACCCTCTCCGAGGCTGACTATATCACACCAGGATCCTCATCCTATGACCTAACCCTCAAAGACCAACTTATTCGACTCTTCTACAAGACTTATTACAATTAGTATCTTTCCAACCAGATAACTCTCAATCCCATTATACTCACCACTTCCCCCAAATTTCCAATTACAAATGGATGAAAGAATCCATGAACACACAACACCCTCTGACACCACTTGCCCCCCAGCCAGCCCCACAACATTATTTGCAACCACCACCTATGGCTTGTTGAGGAAACTATATGAAATGATGTTACTCAAGCATTTTTAGATTCTTCTTGTCTAAAGAAATATAGACAGGAATGTCACCCTAGGTTTATAGCCATAAAAAATAGAATCCTAACTCACAAGTATCAATTAAAAGTGCTTAGGCTTGTCTTTTCACAATTAAAAGCTTACTAGAAAATTCATTTTATTATGATTTTTTGAATATAATAGTTTCTGAAAACAAGTGTAAAGACAGAAGTAAAACACCAAGATGATAATCAAGATAGATGAGACATAAAGAAATCCTTTATTTCATTCCAATTCACCAAAGAGTCATTTTCTTTACAAAATCTCATATAGAAATTTCAGACCAAAGTCAAACTTATACATCCTCGATGGAACATACAAGAGGACCTCTGATAGAAAATCAAAATTGAACTCTAAAAGTTGGATTAGCTTGCCACAGATTGCTTCCCACTTGACTTTTCACAATAGCCTTTGTCAGACATGAAAATTAATTCACAAACAGACAAGTCTACACAGACTATCAAAGATAGATCAACAACTCTGAAAAAAACAAGTGTCTCAATGATGTAATTCAGCCCTAAATGTTGTTGTCTACAATAAGACCCTGCTATCATAAAAGAGAATTAGACTTGTGATAAATTAAGGAATGAATGAAAACTGAACTATCTCAACATAAACTCAAAGAGGAAACCTTAGTATGTTTCTCCTTCTATTATCCACTTGTTCCTCCCTTTCCTTTTTCCTTTAAGCAAATTAGAATTGGTTGAGGTAGTTGAACCACCACATTAGTTAAGTTAACTAAAGTCTCAACCAACTTTTTAGTTAGGGGGAAAAGTAATAATCATAATAAGGGTTTTAAATAAATAATAACTAGTAGGTGGGGCCCCTTGTGACTCCCATTTAGCTCTTAACAATTATAACATAACTATTCAATTAAACAATAACATTTATCCTTGTGACTCCCATCATCAGATGTAGATTTGACAATTTATCTCATTTATATTTGACATTGTTTTCAAAAATGCATTACTCGTATATCCAAAAATAAAACATGTTGTCCAAAAACTTCTGAAGTCAACTGTCATAAAAAATATATAAAATCAAAAATCAAAAGCCATATTTCCCACTCTGAGATGCATTCTTTCCTTGATTGTTGCTTTCACCCTTCGATTTTCCTGAATTTTCCTTTGGATGCAGTGATCCTTTAGGCCTAATCTCAATGATCACGTGAGAACAATCGTCCCCCAAATGCATCTGGGAAGACACGGATTTGTCAGAGCCATTAGAGGGAGAGGAAGGGGCAGCAGTGGCTTTTCCTTTGTCAAGGGCATGGTGGGCCTCGATTTTCAACCTTTTGCTAGCATGAGAGCACTAAATTGGTGAGTTAATAGGTGCAACTTGGACAATCGGGTTAACAGGCGGGGGAGCAGGTAAGGACAAATTGGGCCAGCAACGATGTTGGGAGACTGTCGAGTGGACAATCTCTTGCCATCTGTCATTTTCAGTAACCTCGGGTTGCAATGAGACATGAGGGGGAACGGGAATACCAGGGGCTTGTGGAGCCTGGAAAGGAGTCCTTTCAAGCCTAGGTTGAACCATTCTTTGCCCAATCCTATTGAAAAATATGGCCTGAAACAACTGGCCTAACTCTTGTGAGTCAGCATCAAAGTGTATGGAGAACCTTGGCCTTCTTGGGCCTCTGTTCCAATTAACTCTCCCTCGTTTGCCTCTACCATGGCTACCTCAACTTAAAAAGCTTATTCCTGCATGCGTGATTGATTATCAAATAGTCCTTTTAACAATCATACATGACAACTCGTTAAAAATATGAAATATATTTTGGCTTAGCAGCATATCAGGCTCATGCAATCCAATCCATATAAATTTTTTAACTGTTGTCAATGAGCAGGGGGTGAACAAAAGGTCATGGGAAGGCGAGGGGGTTGTAATTAACGGAAAGCGAAATAATGGTATGGAAAAAGAGCGATTATTGTTCATAAAATTATTAAGTGATCCATAAAACCGTTCTGTAAAAGGAAACACTAATCCAAATGACCACAGAGACCCCAAAATGATTACTGTGTACAGTTCAAGTAATCATGTGCATTAACTTGCTCCCTGTTGTAATCAAATATTTAACATAGTATCATCAAAACAAGGTAATATGCATTCCACAACAACCTATAGGGTTTCTCTTCTCCTCTCATTTATCCATTTAATATTTTCAAACAATTCCCAAATGCATAAACAGTAAACCATTTCCACTTTGTTCAGCATCAAGATCAACCACTACCATGAAGTATTCCAATCATCAAATACAAACTCAAATGTCGTGATCGATTTTGTCTTTTAATCATGTAATAATTGAATTGCAATGAATTCATACTATCAAAGCACTAGTGCCTATCACTATTAAAAATCATGGTATTCACATAACATACATAGTGGACAGTCGACACCACAATTCATATTCAAATTGCAAGATCCTAACTTGCCATTTAAATACACAAACAACAATCACCACTTCAACTCACGCTATGTTGTGGGATACACAAAACCATTCGACCAAACACAAGCGTATTTTTGTGACTGTACAAGTCCAATTTTATTTGACTCTAAACATTCAAAATGTTGGGCTATCCATTCAATACAATGAGGCATCAACAATAGGCCCTATTTTACAACACAAATCGATCAAATTGCAACAAATCCATGTTCAAAAACCTGTGACCTTCTCTAATGGAACAATCAATTCATATCGATAACAAACATAGTGGACAACCATGAAATAATCACCACGATTGCAACATTCCCATTTGACAATTTTAAAACACACAGTCACAGTATCATTAACTCAAGATATCATGTTGAGCTATCAATCCAATACAAGGAGGCAGCAACAGTATTGCTAAAATCAATCAAACTGCAACAAAACCATACTGTGTAAAAACTTGTGCCCATCCCTGATGATGCAATTTAATAACCATAACATATATAGTGGATGGAAATGCCATAGTCATCATGATTTCAATAACCCATTTAGCAATTAAGAACACACGGTCATAGTATTCATTAACTCACATTGTAGGGACGCCATACATACCCACACATCACGCATGAAGAAATGTTGTGAATTAATCAATTAAAAATAGTGTTGGGTTATCAATTCAATAAAAACAAGTACAACGACTGTGTATTTGATCTAACAAATCATCCAATTAACCATGTTGAGATTATCCATCCAATTATAATAACAATAGCAGGGACTAGATACCAAAACAACACCATTTTCACATAATCAACAGGGTGAGACAATAATCCACTCTATCGACAATACACCACCAATCCATAACTACCAACCACACACGTGACAGGCCATAATGGTCTCCTCTATCAACACTCAGACTTGAGGAATCAAGGTTTTTCTCTGTGGACCAACACAAAGAGGCTAGAGTCAACTCCTCTTGATGGTGAAAACCTCTGAGACAAATGGTGCACACATAGGGAATACCACAACTGACTCTGTGGGCAGGGTGAAAAATATCGTGACAGGAGAAGATATGAACAGAGGAGAAAGGATCCATTTTGGCCTTGTAACGATACTTAGCACACACAGGGTATAACCCTTGTGGCTCTCCCAGCCAACCAACTAACCATGTTGAGATGCAACAGATCCGAGAAGAAGCAATACAGCCCACTGCGTGACCATTAGTAGCAGGAATGAACCAATACCCAAGTGAATAATGCACAGTGACAAAGAGTTTCAAACCCATTAAACCCAATAAAATCTAGGACTGGGTATGGGATATGAATGCGTGAATACATCCAACCATTATAGACCAACTAAACCCTCCAACTAAAACCAACAAGGGTGACAAAGAGCCTTTATGGATGCTAACACTCAGGACGACCAATAACATCATGACTCAAAACATTATTGCAATGAAAGCCACCAATGATTCATTCCAGAAATCACAATTTTACATAGTTTCCATAATTAAGGAAAGCACAAACCCATACATCCGAGCCAATATCTATTTCATAACTAGAGAAGAGTCATGGATGGAAAAAAAAAGACATACCTGTCATCAAAGCACCTTAAAATGCGAGTTGGCCAAGTGGTTCTCCCTCTGCTTGAAAGTCGGAGCATAACCACAACAAACACAGTTGAACAATAGTAGATTAGGGTGGTGGCCACTGGAAGGAGTAAGGGTGACATGCAGTAAATGCACATCGCCTCCATCCCTAGTCCATTAATTCCTTAGTACATGCTAGCAAGCTTCCCATTAACTCAATTAATTAAGCCATGTATTGAAACCATCACCCACTAAACCAATAGCATGACCCATATCAAACTTATGCCATAACCAATTCATATAACTCAATCAAATCGGATAACTATTAGTTTATTGCTAGGGTTAATAACAACCATTTAAATTTCAATGCATGTAGAGTAGTATATAGCATAGTTTAATTCCTTCCATTTGCATTTGTTTACATTGTTTTTCTCTTTCTCCAACTGCTCTTTAATATTGTTATTAACATGTTCGTTGTGCAGGTGTCAAAGAAACGAGTCCAGGAATAGATAGCAATAGTAGCAATGGATAACATAGGCAATCATAACATGCAATTAGAGCTCAAAACAAAACATAACATGCCTTACCCAACATTCACTTGTCGCATATAGAACCAACACATAATAAGCCCAATCCATCACCAATAAGATCTCATCAACCATGTAAGTGGTGTCGAACAGTGGCACAAAAATCAAATAAGAGCTAAATATTATCTCCCAATCTACAAGGGGGTCCCATCTACTAGTATTATTTATATAACTTATAAAGATAGGCTTTAGCATTACTTTGCGGGAAAAACCTCATTGCGATTTTAATCATCAACATGACTATTTTGAAAAACCCCATTCCACACCAAGGTGTGATGAATACCCAACAAGAGGGAAACCCTGTCCCACCACAAATGGGGAAATATCAAAACCTTGGGCCTAATCAACCCATAAATCCAATCGATCACAGTATTCTCCTTACCAGCGAAGAGGAGATTCTTCTACAAAAACATAGTCATCCATACGACATGCCTCCTGAATCTACCCCAACCACCTTAGAAGCATCTCCCACTACAGTCAGACAAACATAGATTATTCCCCTCCCTAACATTGAACCAAATCCTCATA
>JASDQU010379607.1:0-11241 GCA_032191745.1 Picea mariana | reverse complement strand
AATCTCGAGCTTAGTCTTTGTTCTTTCTCATGCTCGTAAATACATGAGAATAAGTTACTGAGCTTATTCTTTGTTCTTTATCTTGCTCGTAAATCAATGATAATGTAACCAAGTAAACTTTTATCACTTTTTCGAACTTGTAAAGGTTATACGAAAAATAAACCCCCTGGAGTTCCCTTTAAGCTCTTTTCAGACTCTCTAAACATGAAAATATTGTTGAGCGACCTTGTTCTTTTCATGCTAATTCAAGTATTTGAAGAAAATGTCTGTTGAGCGATAGTTTATCTCTTTTTCGGTCTCATCAGACTACTTTACGAAAAAGGAATTGAGAGAGTTCTCTTTAAGAGTTTTTTAGACTCTATAAACATGAAAAACCCCTGATTTTTCTTTCTTTGGACTCATAAAACAAACATTGAAAGGCCCATGTGGGACCAAACCACTCCTTCTTAGGGTTTATTAAATATACTTTGAGGGGCTCATCCGAGGGATAAGCTTACATCAACAAGCATATGTTATCCTCCTCAAGCTTGTGTAAAAATAAAGAGGTACTCACCAGAAATGGTGAGGGAAAATTTGGGAAAGAAATGTGTCTAAACCTGTATTCCATGGAAGAGTCACTTTTGAACATGACACTCTTTCACTCGCCTTGTGTCTAGGTTGGAAAATCTGCTCGTCTCTTGATCATAGTCCTTATAAGATTACCCGTTGGTCTGTAATCCCTATTGTTGATTCAGTATTTCCAAGACAGTTTTCGTGTCGTCAATATGTTCAAAGAGAAGTTCAACCCAGAAAGCCTTCTCTTGTGTCGGCCATTTATGCAGTCCTTAAGCATTCTATTGTGTCGGTCATCCCTGAGTCAGTCCTGAGTTACATGTTACTCTGATCTACATCAAATCGTTTTACTACTTTTGTGTCATTGATGGGGGATACATTAAGGCCCTCCTGTGATGAGTCTTTTCCTGTTGACTTCAACTCATTATCTAGGAATTAGACTTAAAAACTAATTGGTACCTGGGAACTTACATGACTCAATGGCAGGTTTCCTTGCTTTTGACAATGGGTTTTCATTATTGACCCCTGATCAGGAGATTCCACCGAGTGTTCAACTTCAACTCATTAATTCACATTCGTTGGATTGTACTAGTGTACTGTTAGTCTCCAGTTTTGACTATATTTTTGCCTATATCATATCAAAAAGACCTCCATTTTCATACCTAGTATCACTCCCTTCTGGCCTTGCTATGACACATTTGACATCCTTTTACAACTAAATGGGGCTATTCAAGGTATTCTTACGATTCAAGTTATTTTTATGTATTTTGATACTTTAAATTAATGTTGATACTAATGTGGCATGAGTTAGGCACCGTTCCTTTGAAACAAAAATTACCAGTAACAAGTACCAACTCGCACCCAGTGGAGATACCAAAGAAGCTTCTAAAGATCCGCACGATATGGCCAGAGTGGTAGACAGTGCGATTTACATGATAGATTGAGTCATAACTCAATATGCTGATTCAAGGTGAGATTATAGAACTAAGTTGTTAATTCTTTATGATCCACACTTCTTGACACTTCGTGTCATGAAGATGTGAAGACCGTTTTAACTGATTTTGAGTTATTTTCGGATCTGGGATCTGTTTAGATTAATGCATTTTTGTTTTAAACTATTTTTGAGGAGGATCTATAAAAACAGAGGATCGCTCCCAAGAAACTTTGGTTATGTTATGCTATGAGATATACATTTCTGCTAATACAATCTACCTATGCATTATGTTACTTCACTGTCATATGATTTGAGTTACTTTTCTGAGTAAATGAAGCGTGAAGAATGAACAATGTTTGCATGGAATGAGATGAGTAGCTTTGGTTTTCCTTTTCGGCGATTGCACCTCTTGGTTGGGCCAGCCAACAGGTTCAAGTCGCTGCCTCTTTCTGTATTAGAGTTAGTTTATTTCAGTATCTTAGGATTTGCATGCATGTTAGCTTATTTGAGTTTGGGAATTAACTTGTTCAGATTCTTTCTTAACCATTCTTCAAACTGTATCGTTTCCAGCGTATTAATATATTCTACGTTGATGAATGCTGAAAGCGTAAGTGATTTATGTAGAACTTAAAGCATGAACTAGATTTGCTCTGATTCCAGTTTTCAATTTGAACGTGAATTAAAGAGAATGTCAGTTTGAATTTACTCTGCTTTGATTAGGATAGTTAGTTTACTCTGTTCTGTTAGGATAGTTAGGTTGCAATTGAATTAAAGGAAGCTTCCAATACCAGTAGGGTAAATAGGACATTTCTTTATTTTATCTGTGAATAGATTCAGAGCTATTTTGTGGTGTTTAGATTAAAAGGTTTTCGAATCTGATCTTTCTTTTTATGGATTAGATAGGAATAACGATGATTAGATGTTTAAAGCTAAGGATAGATAGTCTTATGAAATCACATTGGACCAGAAATAGAAGTACCTGCACTTAGGCACAGAACTGTTTTTCTTTGATGAATCAAATAGGAGATGATAAGTTTCAAAATAATCATTAGGGTTCATTTTCTAAGAGTGAGTTTGTGATTTCTTCTAAGAATAACTTTTAGATAATAATTAGAATCTTACCAGCACATACAGTGTAGCAGCTCTAAGTTCACTTACCCTGGTTTGACAATTCAGTGTTTTCAGGTAATTAAAATCTTTAATATAACAGCCTGACATTTTTGGCGCCATTTTCAGGGAGATGTTTAAAAGGTAAGTTAGATAATTGTCTTGATTATTTTTAGAATGCACTTAGTTTGGTGTGGTATGTTAGCAGGTTGATGATAGGAGGAGCTGTGGAAACAAAGGGTGAGAACCGACATATCAGTTATCACAGGTACTCTGAAACTCAATCTTAGTTTCTTTTTCTTTCATTTAGTATGTCTTCATGAGAGATAGAGATCGCAGAGGTAGATTTAGGGGAAATATAAAACAACAAAAAGAAGAAACCTCCACCCAAAAAGCGATAGAAACTGAGAGTGGAATTATGGCTGAGGAAACCATAGAACAAAACCTAGAACCAGGAAACACCATATATCAACAAATTCAAAATCCTGGTGATCCAGCCCTGGATGACACAGTTGATCCAGAGAAAATACAAGCTACTCTCAAGAACCCTGACTCTGTAGTTTCACAGATAACAACTACAACCGTGGAATCAAAGGCAATATGATCCTCAAAAGGACCAATAGGAAATAATAACTCTGACAAAAATAATCCAGAAAGGTGGGATTTCACACCCTCACCAAAGAAAGATCGGATTGCATATACAATTCTTGGTAATCCTTTTAACATTGAATAAAGAGGAAGAGACTTACATGGGGAAATTCATATTGAAAATGAAGGAGAAGAACAAGAAGAGAATGAGTTAAGACCAGAAACCACCTTTGGGTTTCCTATTTTGGATTTAGTCCAGAATGTCAATATGAAAAATATCCCACCTTCAGCACTACCAACCTTTTATGGGAAAAATAGTGAAAACCCAGATGTCTTTCTTTTGAGTTTGACATCCTGTGCAGGAGTTATAACTATCTCCAGGATGCACATAAATTGAAATTATTTCCTGCCACCCTAAAAGATTATGCATTACGTTGGTTCATGAGTTTAGGAGAATACAGCATTAGATCTTGGGAAGATATAAAGGCAAAATTTTTTAAAGAAGTACCAGGACTATTGCAGACCCAAGGACTCTCGGAATGATATTTTTAAAATGCAACAACAAGATGAAGAAATCCTTGAGGATTTGTTGGAAAGATTTACCTATACCCTTCAAAAATCTAAATATAATGATCTCCAGGATGAATCAATCAAGACTCTTTTCTTAAAAGGAGTTTCAGATGAATATATTGATACTCTCAATTTAATCACTTCAGGAGACATTTATCAAAAAGACTTTGAAGCAATCAGTGAACTTTGTATAACTTACTCAAGAAGTAGGGGGAAAACTGCAAAAAGTGTGAGAGAACCTGTCAACAAAAATACCAAAGCACCCACATCTGGTGGAGTTACTAGAATCGAATTGGGAAACCTTTTGGAAAATTTTAAAACATACATTTTAGGAACAATTGGCTCTCAATTAGACACTTTGAAGATAAAGAGAAAGAAGGAAGAGGAAAACCTTGTCCTAAGCATATTTTTCCCAAAATGCAGAAAAAGGCATCCTTTACGAGAATGTCCTTTGGACAATGTTCCTGTATGTTCAATATGTACTGAAAATCATAAAACAGAAGATTGCCCATCCTTACCTGGATTGCAAGCAATATTCAAGGGAGGGGAAGATCCAGGGACTCCATCTGCACCTAAGAGGCCTTGGCAACCTAGGAATTAAAATACATATCAAGAACCATCCCCACAATCTTCCAGCTATTATCCACCCTTCTCTCAACAACAACATCCATGGAACTGGCCAAATTGGCCTCCACAAAACGTCCCTACTCAACCTTGGTACCACGGATGGAGAGATCCAAACTTTGGAAATAACCAACAGCAGCATGCGGTACCAATTCCCCAGAATCCATGCAGGTAGTATCCTCCAAATATGCATCAGTTATTGCCTGGTTTTATTCCACCTCCGTTACCACCCATTCAACAAACCCCTCAGCAGCCTCAGAATTCACCTCGTCCTACCATTTTGCCCACTCAACCCATTCCAAATCCTAACCACAGACCACCTCTACCACTCCATAATGTTGATTTCCATAATTATCCAGCTTACAACATAAACCCTATTTATATACAAGAAGTACAGCTGAGATCTAGAAAAATTTTAAATAAAATTCAGCCCATAACAAAAACAACACCAAGGGTGATTATCCAAGAACATGAAGATGAGTCTATGGATAATTTATCAAATGGGGCATCTCTGAAAGATGTTATCATTCCAAAACATAAAGAATATGAATCACAACGTAACACAGAAACTCAGGTTCCCCAAACGCCTCCTTTTCCTGAAAGGTTGCTCTTTGAAAAACCGATTGTCCAATCTGAGTTTGACATCATAAATGAACTAAGAAATGTCTGTGTCAAGATCCCATTGTTACAAGAAATCAGAGATGTTCCCATCTATGCCAAAACCATCAAAGAACTCTGCATTAAGAAACCAGGTCAGAAACAAAAAGATCCACCCACAATACACCTAGTAGGACAGTCATCAAATTGTATTTCTGAAACACCTAAGATTGTAAAGTATGCCAACCCAGGGAACCCAATAGTTTCAGTGACTATCAACAATGTTTCTATTGGTAATACTTTAGTTGATCTAGGTGTATCCATTAATATAATGGCCATCAACACAGTGGAACTGTTACAACTAAATCAATTCCTTCGCCCTACTCCTACATTTCTTGAACTTGCTGACAAAACCACTATAAAACCTGTTGGAGTTCTTGATGACATCCTTGTGACTTTAGCTTCGTGGGAATATCCTGTTGACTTCATGATTATTCATTCAAAGGACCCCACAAAATGCCATCCAATCATTCTAGGGAGACCTTGGTTGGCCACAACCAACACTTTCATAGGATGTCGTGGTGGGGATATGTTTATCTCAAATGGTATTTCTTCATAGAAACTTACTCTTTTTCCACCTGCTCGGCCAGTTACAGAAGAATTATGGTGGTTGAAATGTCCCTATTATGAGAATGATGATGAAGAAACTTTATGCTTTGTTGATGAGTTCCACGCACTGCAATAACCTATAGAGGATGACATTTTAAATCAATTTCTTTCAGTGACAGAAAATGTTGAGTTCCCACAAACCTATCTTCAATATGATCAAATTTTCAGAGAAGAATTTCAAGAACGAAGTGAGTTGTTTTCCTCATTTTCACCATCCATGGTTTTCACCATTTCTGAGCACTCAGGGTCATTGACCTTTTCAGTAGAACTTAGCCCAGGTTGATGTCTATACATCAACTCTGAATTGAGTCTCAGCCAACAGGAACAATTAACAAATCTTTTGAAAGAATAGTCAGGGGCTTTTGCATGGGAATATACTGATATGAGGGGAGTACACCCTGACACCTGCATTCACCACATCTATATCCAACCAGGGATAACCCCAGTAAGACAACCACAAAGGCGTATGAATCCAATCCTAAAAGACTTTGTAAAAGAAGAATTACAGAAATTATTAAATGTNAAATTATTAAACGTTGGATTCATTTATCCAATTTCTGACAGCAAATGGGTTTCACCTCTTGTTGTGGTACCTAAGAAAATGACAGGGAAATGGAGAATGTGTGTAGACTTTAGGGAGCTGAACAAGGAAACCCTGAAAGACTATTTTCCTTTACCCTTTATAGATCAGGTTTTGGATACCTTGGCTGGAAAAAGATATTTCTATTTTCTCGATGTATATAGTGGATACAATCAGATTCAAATTGCTCCTGAAGACCAGGACAAAACAACATTTACATGTCCTTAGGGCACTTATGCTTATAAAGTGCTACCTTTTGGATTATGCAATGCTCCTGCTACATTTCAGAGAGCATTCCTTGGGGTCTTTGCTGACTTAATTCATGATTGTGTGGAAGTTTACATGGACGATTTTACTGTTTATGGTAACACTTTCGAAGAAGCCTTAAGTAATCTGGAGAAAGTCTTGATTCTCTACCAGGAATCAAATTTATCCCTTAGTCACGAAAAATGTAAAATGCTATTAATTGAGGGAATTGTGTTGGGTCATCATTTGTCTGCAGAAGGAATTAAAGTTGATCCAGCCAAAATTGAGGTGATAGTTAATCTTTCCTCTCCAAAAACCCAAAAAGATGTGAGAAGTTTTTTGGGGCATGCTGGATATTATCGTTGATTTATTGAAAACTTTACAAAAATAGCCAGCCCCATGTTTAAGCTATTAGCAAAAGATGCAGAATTTGGTTGGGATGATAATTGTCAGAATGCTTTTGAGAATTTAAAAGCAAAATTGTCCATGGCACCTATTCTCAGAGGACCAAATTGGTCCCTTCCTTTCCATATTTCAACTGATGCCTCAGACACTGCTTTAGGAGGGGTGCTTGGACAAAAATAAAACCAACAAAATTATGCAATTTACTTTACTAGCAAAAACCTTACTCCTCCTGAATTGAACTACACAGTAACAGAGAAGGAATTTTTAGCAGTAGTTCATTCCATTAACAAATTTCGTCACTATATTACTGGATATGAGGTTTTTGTACATACTGACCATTCTGCTATCAGATTTTTGATGAACAAACCTGTTACTACTGGAAGAATCACACGATGGCTTTTGCTGCTTCAAGAATTTAACATCACTATAGTTGATCGGCCAGGGAAAGAGAATGTAGTTGTGGATTTTCTTTCTCGTATTCCTCAAGATAGTACTGACATCCCAGTGAATGATAATTTCCCTGATGAACATTTATTTGCAGTAGCTTTTAATACCCCTTGGTTTGCAGATACAACAAATTACTTAGCTACAGGAAGATTACCAACTCATTTATCACCACCACAAAAGAAAAGAATTATCCAACAAAGTGCTTATTATTCTTGGGTGGGAAGTGATCTTTTCTATACAAGTCCTGATATGATCATTAAGAGATGTGTCCAGGAAGATGAGATTCCTGATATCTTTCAGGCATGTCATGATGGGCCATGTGGAGGACATTTCTCTGATAAGAGAACGGCATATAAAGTCTTATAATCAGGATACTATTGGCCAACACTGTTTAAGGATGCAACAAAATATGTGAGAAGCTGTGATAGTTGTCAAAGGATGGGAAGGCCCACTACAGCAGACAAGATGCCCTTACGACCACAGGTTGTGATTGAACCATTTGATAAATGGGCACTTGATTTTGTAGGGCCAATTGCCCCAATGTCAAGAAAAAAGAAGTACATCTTGGTGTGCACAGATTTTGTGACCAAGTGGGTAGAGGCAAAATCCTTATATCAAGCAACTGAGAAATTAGTGGTTGAGTTTATTTATGAAAATATCTTTACCCGCTTCGATGTTCCACGAGAGATTGTTATTGACCAAGGTGCCCAATTTACTTCCAAATTGATGAAAGAACTCACAGATAAATATGGGATAAAACACTGTAAGTCTTCCCCATACCATCCATAAGACAATGGGAAAGTGGAATCTACGAATAAAGTTCTAGAATCTATTATGACCAAGACAATACATTTACATCACAAATATTGGGCAGATAGACTTCCAGAGGCTTTATGGGCATACCGAACTACATGGAGAAATACCACTGGTCATACTCCTTACGAATTGGTATTTGGCAAGCAAATTCTCCTTCCCATAGAATTTCAGATTCATACCTTCCGCCTAGCAGCAGAATTGGGGTTGGATTTGAATGAAGCACAGAAATAGAGAGTCATGCAACTAAATGAATTGGGAGAAATTAGGCAAGATGCTCTTCAAAGAACTATCCTTGTACAAAATCAACGTAGCAAATGGCATGATAAATACATTAAGAAAAAGCATTTTCAACTAGGGGATTGGGCATTACTTTTCGATTCCAAATACAAAAATTTCAAAGGGAAACTTACAACAAGGTGGTTGGGACCTTATGAAGTAGAAACTATTTTTGATAATGGTTCTGTCAGGATTAAGACCATAGATGATTCTCAGAATTCCTTTGTAGTAAATGGACATCGATTAAAAGTGTATAACAAACCCTTGCCAAAAGATGATTTTCTACAGGAAGTTGCCAAGCAAACAGAAATAAAGATAGTGGGAGAAGAGTCTTCTCCTCCTACTAATCTTTGATCATTCATGCTGTTTTAAGATTCTGTAAATAATAAATTTTTACCAGAAAATAAAAAAAAATCAAATAATAATTATAAAAGAAAAAACATTCTTTCTTTTTGGATATGTTGATATATTGTTTTCAATTTTACAGGTTTTTCAAAGCAAGTACAGGACTGAATTTCATCACTCTCCCGCAACAAGTAAGAAGGTAAGACTATTTTATTTCATGAAATTTTCTTATCAATTTAACTGACTTGTTTTGAGATGAATAAATTTGATCTTGTTTGCTCCCTTTGATTTCTCATTAAAGTATGAAAGGGGCATTTATTAGGAAAGGATTATTCTTTACCAGACCTGGTGAATTATGATGGGAAAGAAACCCCCCTAGATTTTTCTTTTAGCATTTTCTCATACTCTCAAAACATGAGAAAGCAATGAGCATATACCAACTTGGGCTCATAACATCCACAAGTAAGTGATTACTATTCCAAAAAATTATGTCTGCAAGATTTCTATCTGCACTCGCATTGGATGATGTGGAATACGTTAAGGTCCACCTTTCAATAAATCTCACTCCATCGACATCAACACCTTATCTGGAGCAGAGATTAGAGATTATTTAGTGCCCTGGACTCTGCATGCCTCAATGGCAGATGTCCTTGCTAACAACCCTGGGAATACACCAATGTCTCTTGGTTGATAGATCCTATAGGTGACTCGGCACCAAGACCTTTATTCGCACCTGTTAGGATGTGCTATAGGTACCTTGAGGCCCATTGACATCACTGGTGGGTCATCTCACATTGTTTAACGGCATTCATTAATGGCTAGTAATTCGATGATTTCTTTTTGTGTTCAACTCCAGAACATTTATTCACACAAATAAGAATTGTACCATGGGTTAAAGCTTTGAAGCTGTTGAAGACATGATTTCAATTGATCTTTTTCAGGACAGAACAAAATCCAGGTTCATGGATAATCATCAGTTAATTTGTTGTTATAAACAGGAAGTTTTTTTTCTTAGCAGGATATTATTGGTTCAAATTTCTCTACAGATTTTGGATTGTTTCATCAGTACTAGTCAGTACCAGCACAGAATCCATTAGCTATAGTGGTCATCAAAAATACAAGTGCAAATTACAATTTTTGTGCCCTCCAGATACAGATTGGACTTCAAAAATATCTACAGCAAGAAATGCATAACAAAGGGGATAGGTAATCTAATTCAGGTACGCTTAGTTCATGTTGATTTAATGTATTAAATTACATATTAATGATTTGAACTGAGGATGCCTTGTTACTCCATAATGTTTCATCATACTCATACTCTATACCTAATAAACCAACCCACCTCAATATTTTATATCATGAAAATGCACAACATTACCTTGGCTGAGTTTGACATGACTCGTATATGATAACACTCTGCACTCATGTACAACTATCATCATTTCCCTACACGCTATCGATCCCCACAACAATTCAAACATTCTCCTATGATTTTTCTCCCAACTACTTCATACATCACACTCTCTTCCCTCGTTGCCCTCATCTAAATTTCATTGCTCACCTTTAGACCTTCCCTGTGATATCAAGTGAAATCATGGTGGAAAATCGTCATGAACTGGAGACATATGCAGACTTAGAGGCCCTTCCAGAGTATAAAGCCACCAGAGACATTTTTAGATGGATATGATGATTCAATTATGCTTTAGTTCGCTTTGCGATTTCAAGGTGGGTTCGCTAAAGTGGGTGAGCTAGAGTTTGAAGTCACAGAAAAATTCATCTCGAAAGCAATTCAACTGCCTACCACTGGTCGGAGATGGACAAAGGGCTAGCCTATTGACAAGAAGCTCTGTACGCAGCTTCTAAAACCACAATACCGGAAAATACAGTGGTCAGAGGGGACATCACGGTCATGGTTAGAACCAAAATGGGCTCAATTGCTAGCTATCCTCCAACGTTACCTCACTTGCAAAGGACGGTATACAATCGTATTTCCCTGCCATGCCCAACTCCTGCTACATTTCAAAGGTAATCATTTGATGAACATACCCTACTTTCTATTGAAAAGTTTAAAGAAAATGGCAGAAGAGGTCCGAAAGGCCAAAGATTTTCGAGGAACTTTATTTCATTTTGGTCTTGTCAAGATATTGATTAAGTCTGCGTTGTCCCAGAAACAAGAAACTTGGGATATGTTCATTGTAAGAACCCTAGCCTCTGACAAGTCTAACGATAAAAGTGTTAAGCCTGCTCCTCCACAGAAGAAGCTGAACTCTGGGAAAAGGGGTGTTAAAACCCTGACCAAAATCTGTGATGACCCTAAGACTTTACCAGATAGCACAATTGAAGCCAGTGCTGGAGACCCTTGTACAGGACATTCATTTGATGCCCATGGGTCTAATGGAGTGGAAACTAATCATGAAACTGTGAAGAACACTACTCCTACAGAGGCAAATTGCAAGATACCAGATATATATAATATGCAGAACAG